>LBNU01013386.1:104646-122387 GCA_014162995.1 Artemisia annua
CCAATCACCACTCACTCTCCACTGGTGACGTAACACTTATAATGTTGTCTAATCCAGTGGGAGCTACGTGATTGTATTACTGGTGACAAAACACATGTAATGTTCTCTAATCCAGTGGGAGCTGTAAGCTCTATTACCTTACAAGTTCCCCATCTTATTTCTAGATTGTCTTGAAATAATACATTACTTTTCACATGTGAAGCATCATAGTTTTTATGAGACCCATTGCATAAATTTTATAAGATAACTTGTCGCGTTCCTGATGTTGCTTCCTGAAATGTTATCAATAAAATTGTTATGCATGATTCATCATTAAAGCGATAAAAGTTCTACACATCTATATTTTGATTTTGACTAAAATCATATGTTATCTCTTGTAAATTCATAATCATGAAGTATAAAATTAACTTGAAATTACTATTGAGGCCAATTGTGTGCGCTCATAATTACGTTAGTTGAATATGTTTAGGTCTCTTGTAAAGACATAAACATCAATTTCGTTAATTGTTGAAAGACTTATAACGTAAAGTAAGACGTTAACTTGTTGTGTCTTCTTGTTAAGACATGTACACTTACGACGTATAATAAAATATTTGTGTTTATGTTTTCTAGTCAAAACATGCACATAAAGTCATGGATTTGGTTAAAGACTTTTAATATAAAGTATGCAATAGGCTAAAAATACTAATGATGCCATCTGGTATGACTTGGTTGGCAAATACGTAAGCCAAAGAGTATAAGTTCATCTAATGAGTTGTGTGATAGTCTCATAACATCAGTCCATGCGAAATAACACAACTTTATGGTATGCCCATTATGGAAAATCAAACTCTATTGATATTGTTTGATATTTGATGACTTAAACTGTTTTACCTCCAAAGCTATCAAGGTTAGAAAATTGGATGTGCCATGTGTACACTCAATATGGTTCCAACCCAGAAGGAATTTAAGACTCCATTGTATTATGGCATGGGATGAATCCCATTATGTCTTGATTGAAGTTCTGAATTTGTTAAATACCTAAGAGTAAGTAATTAACAAACTAGAGTCAAGAACTAATGATGTATTTTGGATACCCCGCTTGAGAACAATTTATTGTTACTCAAAATGCTGAGTAGGTAGAGATTAGTCTCCACTTACAAAGCAAGTGGGAGCACCTTTAGATCTCGAAGTTGTTCAAGAGCTAAATACATAACCTTCTGAGTACACTTGATAATATCACAAATTAAGGTTAAACATGCATATGTTATACCTTAGGTTGATATCTCTCATTCATAAATCCGAAAGGATACCTCTAGCACCTGAATGATATAGTTTTTATATCAATGTTAAGGGATATAAGTTGGAGGATCATAGTGAACCTGCTAACTACTAAGATGCATTATCAGGTTTTGAATCTGATGAATAGCTCAAAACAATGAATGTTCAGATGCAGTCCTTGGAAGACAATCACTCATGGAGATTGATTGATCTCTTACCAATCAGTTAGACTGTGAGGTTAATAATGAGTTTCTTGATAAGAATACTCAAAAGGAAAAACTTGTACACACATTTAATGCACGCGTAGTAAAAGGAGTTCACTCGTACTCAAGAAATTGACTATGATTAAACCTTCCAACCTACAAACATTAAATGTTTAAAGATGATTGATTGTCATACCTGTTTTCATGTAAATGAAATATGACAATCGGATATCAAAACACCTTTCTTGTTGATTACTTTTGCAAGGACGATGAGTAATCAAAAGGGTTTATGAATCCATATAATCTTTGTTATGTATACAAAAGATAAGAATCCAAGTGTGGATTAGATCATACATCTAGGAGCTGAGATCTTAAGTTAATCATTAATTTGATTTTGATTAAATAAGATTACTCCTGAGTACACTGAGAGCAAGTAGGAGCATTGTACTTATTTTCATAAATCTCATATGTCGGTAACATATTGGAAACAATATTCCATCTAAGCTAATTTTAATCCTTAGTTTGGAATGAAGTTTCTCTTAAGAGATTTAGAAAATAAATCATATCACCTTGTTACATATGGTTATGAAAATAAACATAAGCGGTTATTGAGTCTAACTCAATATGACACATTATTGAGGGGATTCTCAATGATCAATCTCACCTGATGAAATTGAACGCATGAATGGAGACCTTAAGTTTAACTAAAGGATTCATTATGTAAGTCATATTACGTATTGGACTAGTCATATCATTTGCATGAATGCAAGATGAGTTGATAACAACAAATATCTAAGTGAAGGTCATCGGATAATTGTTAAACGAACATTATAATGGACCTACATACGACCAAAGATATGTTCAAACGTTTATGGATAATTGAGGAGCTCTATTCTGTTTGCATACACTGATGCTTATTTAACTGAGATGATTCTCAACTCTAGTCGTGGTCGAATGTCATCATGAATGATGAAATTGCTGACTAGATGTGCTCGACAGAGAGCATTAATGCATTATACATTAAAAGAAAAGAATACTTTACAGTTTGAGAAACTATTCAGATGACTGTCTAAATAGGCGTTTTGCTAGCTTCAAACACCCTATGGAATGTATTGTTGCAATACGCGTATTGTACTTGAATGCACACATACGAAGGACAATCATCATTCAAAACAAGTATTCTCAAAGTTTACTCATCATTCAAAACAAGTATTCTCAAAGTTTACTCAGATGATTACTTAGTTGTTTTATACAACATTTTTGATCAGGGCAGGAACATCGTATTTCGACCAACAAGTAGTCTTATGCATATCTGTTTTTTAGTATTTGGATAATGGAACTGTAAGCAGTCGTATTATATAATGAATTGATATACCAGGTATAATCGTCTTCATTTATACTACTGTGTTCTATATTTGCATGTTTAATCCATGAATAAATTTATTTATTCTAAAGTTGTCCATTGCCAGTTGACTATACGGGAGTATCATCGAATTAAGGCAAATGTGAGCGTGTTGGTGATATTTATTTGGAATAAATATTAATTGATGTTTCCACCAAACTCACATGTTGTTCATTGTGATGAACATTGGATTGACCCAACCTACGAGGATTCACTGCATGGATCGGCGTCAATAGTGAATCTCGCAAATGGTTATGTCTCTTATCCTTAGACTTGAGATGCAAGTAGGTCTTGCATGCGTGGAATTTCATTCCTTGAAATGGTTAAACGCTGTCCTAAATAAGGTAGTTATAAAAGCCATCTTCAGGAGTGATATGAAACGCATGAATGACACGTGCAGTCAAAATAGGATTTGTTCCTCCACATGTCATGGAGTTAGATACTATTGGGCCCCTCGATGAATTGAACAAATGTTTGTGTGGCCGTACCCAAATGAGATTAAGATAAATCTTAATTCACTTGGTAATCATGTTCAATATCTAGATCGAGAAACATAATAGTTGAACAATTAGAATGACATTTGATCCATGTCTAATGTTCAACATGGTATTTGTAACAAAAGGATAGATGACATATAAACCATTTAAATGAGACGTTTAAGAAACTATCCTCACATATTTCTAGGGGCATTGGCGTGTTGCCAGACACTAACCTTTGCTTGCATAATTACTTGATTATTATGACGTCGCAAGTGGGAGCTGTTGGAGTATGCTCGTGTCATAATAAACAATTATATGGCTAGACATATGTGAGCCTATGGGGTCACACACTTATACATAGAGACACCATTTTATAGATTGTATTTATCTTATTTACAATATATAAACGACTATGTAACTCGGGATCTATAACGGGCCATTTAATACTAAGTTAGACTTAGCGTTTTTGGACTGGACCAACAATGGGCAAGCCCATTGTGGGCCCTACATATGGCCGGCCCCTATAGGGGATGTAGAGGGCAAAAATGGAAGTTTGGAAGGGGCTATGTGGAACTTAGATCATGATAAGATAAATATTGATTTAGTCTTCCATTATGAAATATCACATTAACCACTTTCCAAGTTTCTCTCCCCGTCTCCCTCCTCAAAAGTCACGGCAAACAAATACACCCATTCTAGGGTTTGTATTTTGATCTCAATCTATCCTTATTCTAATGTAGTTTAAGGCTAGATCATGTGTTACGGGGTTTAGACTAGCATCGGGTGGTGATCGGTGACGTGTAGTGTGTTTCATACATAGAAGAGATCAACCTCATTGATCTCTTGGGTTTCTTATTCCACACGCGGGATAGGTGTTTGTTGGTGACTCCCGAATCACGCTATAAAGGTATATAATTGTTATTGTTGTAATTGATTGATCATATGGCTATATGGATCCTTGTTGGTGATGTTTTCCGCTGCGTTTATATGTTTCTTTTATGTTTATATATTCAACATCTCCTATAGTGAGCAGTAGCCGCTGCCCACCTCTTAGATCTCACCACTAACAGCTTCTTAAAGAAGCATTGAAAAAATTAGCATTCTTAAAAAATAGCAAAGCTCACTGCTCCTTTGCCAAACGACTACTAAAAATCAAAATGCTCATTGCTCACCGCTCACCACTCAAAAAAGCTTCACACCGCTCCGTGCCAAACACACTCATGTTAAACCATTGGAAGTTATAGATGATTATTAAGTGACAAGAGGTATTTAATGTTTTATCCGTAATTTCTTTTTCTAACAAGTTGTTTGGAAATTGTTTAATTTTTTTATTTGAACTTTTTTCTTGTGTTTAGATGCCTATGAAATAAGAGTTCTTCCATCGACGAGTTTGTAGCCTAAGAATTTTTTTCAAATTTTCCTTAAGCTTTTTTTCTAGTATTATCAAATTTTCTTTTATCGAATATATAAGAATTTTTTCAAAATGCCATAGAAGTATTGAACAAAAGGATTCGGCCTCATTTACATGCTATGTGAATATGTGAATTGAAATAGTATCATTAGGCCTGTGAAAGAATATTGGGCCACTAATTCAATCTAAGCCCATATTGGTAAGGTATAAAATAGGCTTTACATGAATATATGAAAATAATAACTTAATAAGTGCCGAGTAATTGTAAAACTCAATGAACTTTGGGTAAAGAGTGTCTGCATTCAGTTATCATATTTCTCCCAATAATACTGACTTTTTGTTAGCAATCGTTTGCTTTAATAAATTGAATCTTAATGGACCGATCTACAAGGAAGTGGTGTTATTAGATGAAGTATTAGAGGGTCCGGCTCAAGCGTGTACACAGGCTGAGATCCACTAGGGCTTTTGTAATATGATTTCTATGAATTTGTAATCTGTATATACTTGAGCAATAAACTCCATTTTGAGTCACCAAGTGTATCCTTTTTCTCAGAAAGTGTTTTCTTTATCTGCAACCTCCAATAATATATTTGTATATTTTCTTTATTTATGGTGCATATTTTAGCATTTTTGATAAATAAAAATTGTGGCAACTGGCAAGACCCTCTCGAAAACTATTGTGCAACACCCTTCTAAGGATCCTAGTTGGGCCTTACATAGTCGGATTATTAAAAAGGGCCTTACATAGTCGGATTATTAAGAATGGCGAACGAAAAAAATATATGACTAGGTCTATATATATACAAGATGCTAAGAAATAAGGCCTACAAAAGTTGGAGACTTAAAACTCTAGCTTTAGTTGCTTTGCCCCTGAGTCACTACTTTTGGCTAAATAACGTCCACATATAACGATATCAGTCAATTCCACAACTATCTTCATGCATAAATAAATAATAAACTCCCATTTTATAAAAACCGGATGAAGGCAAATCACATGCCGAATATTTAATTACGTGAAATCGTTTTGAAAAGTACACAATGATTATTTTCCTTAGTCAAACAACTAGTTTTGAATATTAATTGTATATATTTAGAAAGCGACTATTGCAGTCACGTTAATAAGCGTAATTTTCTGAATGCTTTTGTGTAGGTTAAAGTAAGATGGGAAAATTAAATTGTATGTCAAAGGTGAAATTGAATATTTAGCTATTGCTAGCTAACAAGAAGTAAGTAATGTATACGACTATGTATACTTGTGTAATCTAATCCTTGATTCCTTGGCAAGAACTAATTAAGTACTTTTAGCTCTACAAAAAATAACATATTTTTTGAGATGGGTTTGAAACAAAATTGTGTTTTGTAAAGGTAGCCCTGAAGTAAATTCCAAAAGTCTAACGTGTAACCAGATATTTGATGTTTGACATATTTTGGTAGGGTTGAGTCGGTCCAAAACCAAACCGAATCGACGAAAATCGAACCAAATCGAACCAAAATCAAAAATCTATATAGAATCGAAATTGAACCGAATATGTTCAGTCTGGTTCGGCCTGATTTTTCGGTTCGGTTCACTTTTCGGTCCAATATGCTCAGCCTTATATTTTGGTGAGAGTAACTAAGTGTACATGGTCATGTGCTACGAACTTAAGATTGTCTATAAAACTATGATTTTACTATAGCTCAATACTTGCACTTGCATATGTACTTTTGACCATAGGTGACTCTCATCATCAGGCAAGAATATTTTGATGGACAGTACATTTTATATCATGTGTGGCGAACAATGACATTTATCTTATGTCATATAGTTGTTATTGTTTAGCTTGAGCATCCACAATGACAAAAACAAGAATAGCTTTTCATTATTTGAATAAGTTTTTTGAAAGGTTTTTTTTGCATTGCATGAAAAGCTTTTTAGAAAGACTTGGTATACTCCAAGTCTTTCTTCAAAGTGATATGTATTAAATGTGGTATGCATTGATTGCATTAAATGCAAAAAGTCATGAAAGACTTTTGTCATTGTGGATGCTCTATTACTTGTATCATTCTTAAAACAATGTACAAATGTTTCTATATATGCAATGAAGTCGGGTTGAAATTTTTGTATGGCAAGTGATATTTTGAATAATGGGCTTGTTTGATAGAGAGCTATTTGATAGCTTNGCATGAAAAGCTTTTTAGAAAGACTTGGTATACTCCAAGTCTTTCTTCAAAGTGATATGTATTAAATGTGGTATGCATTGATTGCATTAAATGCAAAAAGTCATGAAAGACTTTTGTCATTGTGGATGCTCTATTACTTGTATCATTCTTAAAACAATGTACAAATGTTTCTATATATGCAATGAAGTCGGGTTGAAATTTTTGTATGGCAAGTGATATTTTGAATAATGGGCTTGTTTGATAGAGAGCTATTTGATAGCTTTTTAAAAGTTTTAAAGCTATAAGCTTTTTGTTTTAAAACTAAAGCTTCAATTGACTTTGTTTGGATGTTATAACTTCAAGCTTTTATTTGATAAAAAAGCTTCAAATTACAAAGCTAATCGTATGTTTGGCAAAACTAGCTGTAAGCTGTAAACTGTAAAGTTGTCAACATGAGCCACAAGTTGTATCTTTTTTCAATAAAAGTGTTTGGTAAGTTAGCTGTTAAATGTAATTATAATATGTAAAATGACATAAATGGACATATTTATAATTTTAAATAAATGTTTGGAGGGTATATCAGTAATTTAAAGTTTTAACAGCTTCAAGATATTTAAAAAGCTTCATGAATCAGCTTTTCATTTAGGAGCTATTTGTTTGAAATAAAAGCTCGAAGTTAATGTTATCCAAACGGAGCTACTTATTTTAGAGGAGATTATTTTTGTAACAAAAAGCTAACAGCTCTACAAAAAGCTCCTGCCAAACAGGCTGGTGTTCAAAATTTTCAAAAGCTCCTACGACATTCAATTAAGGGTGAGCATCGGTCCGGGACTGGACCAGACCGTCAAAAACAAAGACCGAATTAAGGTAAAAACCGGGACCGAGACCGAATATGGTCGGTCCGGTTCGGTTCGGTTCGGTCTGGTCCGGTCTTCGGTCGGTCCGGTCCAAAAAGGCAAGATTTTGGCAAGATTTTCGGTTTTTTGGTCGGACCAGACTGACCGGACCGAATCAAAAAAGCCTAGACCAAGGACCGGACCGAATGTGGTCGGTCCGGTCCGGTCCGGTCTCGATTGGTCCGTCGGTCGGTCCGGTCCGTTCGGGTCGTTTGCTCACCCCTACATTCAGTGACCAAAATACCTTCTAGCAATTAGTTAAAAATTACTATTGGCGTGAGGTTATTCATTTAAATGCCATCTAGTCTGATTAAAACGAGGTGGATCACCCGCGGTTGCCGCGGGATGTTTTGACAAAGAAGGTTTAGCAAGTGTTGCAAAAAAATTTGGTATTTTTACAGCAGTTTAAGGGGTGTTTGGGTATGCATCAGCAAAAATCTTTCTAGCAATTGATACATAAGTTATTTGTGCAGCTGTGGCACAAATGTTTTACAAAAGATGGATTCTTGCAACCTCCAGATTTTTAGTCTAGTAATACAGATTTACAAAACATATTGTTGTCTAAGAACGGTACATTAGTTTAAGCTTGTTCCTTCGCTGCTTCACTAAGGATCGTTACATTACTTTCAGGTTGTTCCTTCGTTGCAAGTAGATCTTGATTTTCTTTTTTGTGCAAGCGTTTTGCCTAAAAAGAAAACACCAAATTAATGAGTCGTTATCTAGCATGTTTATTAATCAGTAATCTAATTTTTTAGAAAATTCAACATATACAGCTCTATCAAGCTAGTTATCCTATTTATTTTCATGCCCATTTAAGATTGATTCATTGGTTTTTAGACCTCATATTAGGATTTGAAAACTTACTTTTGCTCATGCCATGTTGTTCGTTCCACGTATCTAACTACAAAAAAATGAACCTATATATCTAATTATCTAAACTACTTGGGCTGAATAAGCTGATCTAAAAGCATAAACAATATATTTCCCATTACATCTTTTTTGCATTCCCCATGACTCTCATCAACAGGTTATGTATAACTGTCAAGCTATATGAGTGGAACCTAAACCACAGGATAATCATCGGTGACGCATTTAACGCACTCCACTTATTTTCTCTCTTGAAAACGAAACATAAAATACGATCTAAATTGGTTTAAACACACTAACTACAGTAACAGCTAATCAAACACAGATGCTTGAAAAACTGACAGATAATAAGCGTTGCCTTAATTTTAACAGCGACAATGGTTAAACTTGTTTTACTCATGTTCAATTTACAATCTCTTCGGCTCATCGAAATCAGAACTTCAAGTAGATACATCATAAAACAGCAAAAAAGTTATAATGCAAGCGCGTACCTCTTGTTACGCACCCAAATTCTGCCTTCCAATGTTCACATGTCCAGTGATTGTCACCGAAATCAGTGTAAGAATACGACACACCTGCATCCGATGTTTTATAAAGTCAAAAGCAAAAGCCAAATACAAAATTTAATTCTGGAAATATAAATCGACATAAATATAATGCAATACAAAGAATATTGCAAAAATTGCATTCACCTTGAGCCTCAACATTGGTTGCTCCCATATGTTCAGTTCCGTATCAAGAGTGAACGAATAAGCGTCAAAATGTTCATGTTGCAGATAGTTGTGGGCAGCATGTGGGCTTATTGTAGCATTGACATAAGAAGATACCGTTCTGTATTCGAATCGGTACCAGATCAGTTGGGCTCCCTACACCTGCTCCCAAACGGCGGACAATCAGAAGAAAAAACAAATGGAAAAAACGAGTGTGTCTAACCTGTCTTAGTTCTGCAGCCTTATCGTTGTCATAAACCATGACATACCTACGTATATACTACCAAATATGTAGTCAAAATACGTAGCATAAAAAATAAGGAAGAACGAAAATGATATGTAATGTTTTAGGGCTTCACCCAACGACAATGAAGAGTCAACTATTATCATACCGTACGAATAATAGTGAGACTAAGGTGTTGTTTGTTTATTAAGATGTTGTAAGTCTGAATCTGATTCACACGTCTGAATCTGAATACGTGGTAACAAAGTCTGAATCTGAAATGTCTGAATGATTTAAATATATAACCTATTCATCATTTCGAAAAATAACAACGTTTATGTATAAACATAACATGTGAAGCATAAGTTTAATTATAAAACGCAATAAAAACATAAAATAAAATTGACCGAATCGATATAAACAAAAAGCAAAAACGTTATCTTCTTGAGGAAGAACATTGATTTAAGAGCATTGATTTAAGACCCTTGATTTAAAGATGAAGCAACAAGACAAATAGCAACATAAAATAAAATAAACCAAATAAAGATGTGGAAACTTTGCATGCTTTCTTTCAGACGAAATCAGAGATTGTCCCACCTCTGACAAAAAAAGAGCCTATTTAGACTTTTCGACCTCTGAAATCTGGAAAAAAACAAACACTAAAAATGATAAAATGTCTGCCCAATTCAGAAATAAGAGGCTATTCAGACTATTTCTAAAAAAACAAACACAACCTAACAAAAACTTTCAATAAACATCTTTGAATGATACTTTAATACATCTGTATATGATTACTTCCATTCTGATTTTTAAAATGATTTTAAGAATAGTGCTACAGATGTTCTATCAGATTCAAATTGTGTGAACTTATCCAATGACATAACACGTTTCATTTTTGCTTATGCTGCTACCATTTCATGCTACTGTTTCTAATTAACCTACAGTCGTGCAACAATCAGAACCTTTTGATATCCTAACCTGAGTGATAATTAGATAATTTCTAGAGGTCGGTCATCAATGGCGTCACGTATTCTATTTTGTAATGCCTTGACAGCAACCACTCATGTTGTATTATGCGGAGGGGTAGCTGCAAACACGGCTCGATTCACCCTCACATTCATGCCATAGTCCAGTGACTTCATACTCGCAACTTTTCAAAAACTTAATCGTCCTATAAAGCTAAAGTCCTAGAGGAAAACAGGCTGAACCATCACTATATTTGTGTCTTAGGTAACATTCCTCTTTTCTTATTTTCACGTACTGTAACCAAATTTGACGACGCCAAGCCAAGTTTAGGTGAACATTGGATAACAATAACACATTGAGATTCATGTCTCCCTACTTTCAAACAAAATATCACCTTTTCGATCCGCCAATCCATTTGTTACAACTGGACCGCAGCCTACCCTGGCATAAGAAATATTGACACTGAGTGTTTAATTTTTATACTATGTGAGCCATTTTCTAGATAAATAGTGTTTGGCTATTAATTAGGAATAAGTTAACATGTGCCTTCTTACTGGTCAAAAAATCAGTTTGCAATAAGCAGTTAAATGCAGGTATAACAGAACTTAAGATCTAACCTACATAGGGCTTCACCCAATGACAATGAAGAGACAACTATTATCCTGCCACAACAAATAAAAATATTACTACCTATAACTTAAGCTGTCATATTTTGCCGTACGAATAATAGTGAGACTAAGGTGCTGTTTGTTTATTAAGATGTTATAAGTCTGAATCTGATTCACACGTCTGAATCTGAATACGTGGTAACAAAGTCTGAATCTGAATCAAATAATAATGTTTGTTTTTTTAATGTCTGAATGATTTAAATATGAAACCTATTCATCATTTCGAAAAATAACAATGTTTATGTATAAACATAACATGTGAAGCATAAGTTTAAATATAAAATGCAGTAAAAACATAAATAAAATTGACCGAATCGATATAAACAAAAAGCAAAAACGTTATCTTCTTGAGGAAGAACATTGATTTAAGAGCATTGATTTAAGGCCCTTGATTTAAAGATGAAGCAACAAGACAAATAGCAACATAAAATAAAATAAACCAAATAAAGATGTGGAAACTTTGCATGCTTTCTTTAAGACAAAATCAGAGATTGTCCCACCTCTGACAAAAAAAGAGCCTATTTAGACTTTTCGACCTCTGAAATCTGAAAAAAAAACAAACACTAAAAATGATAAAATGTCTGCCCGATTCAGAAATAAGAGGCTATTCAGACTATTTCTAAAAAACAAACACAACCTAACAAAAACTTTCAATAAACATCTTTGAATGATACTTTAATACATATGTATATGATTACTTCCATTCTGATTTTTAAAATGACTTTAAGAATAGTGCTACAGATGTTCTATCAGATTCAAATTGTGTAAACTTATCCAATGACATAACACGTTTCATTTTTGCTTATGCTGCTACCATTTCATGCTACTGTTTCTAATTAACCTACAGTCGTGCAACAATCAGAACCTTTTGATATCCTAACCTGAGTGATAATTAGATAATTTCTAGAGGTCGGTCATCAATGGCGTCATGTATTCTATTTTGTAATGCCTTGACAGCAACCACTCATGTTGTATTATGCGGAGGGGTAGCTGCAAACACGGCTCGATTCACCCTCACATTCATGCCATAGTCCAGTGACTTCATACTCGCAACTTTTCAAAAACTTAATCGTCCTCTAAAGCTAAAGTCCTAGAGGAAAACAGGCTGAACCATCACTATATTTGTGTCTTAGGTAACATTCCTCTTTTCTTATTTTCACGTACTGTAACCAAATTTGACGACGCCAAGCCAAGTTTAGGTGAAACATTGGATAACAATAACACATTAAGATTCATGTCTCCCTACTTTTAAACAAAATATCACCTTTTCGATCCGCCAATCCATTTGTTACAACCAGACCGCAGCCTACCCTGGCATAAGAAATATTGACACTGAGTGTTTAATTTTTATACTGTGTGAGCCATTGTCTAGATAAATAGTGTTTGGCTATTAATTAGGAATAAGTTAACATGTGCCTTCTTGCTGGTCAAAAAATCAGTTTGCAATAAGCAGTTAAATGAAGGTATAACAGAACTTAAGATCTGTGAACGCCTATATCTATATGGTTCCGGGGATTCCTGCTATGAAGGATCGCGTATTTTCTCTCTGTTCCATATGTGGTGCAGTGCCTACAATTGCATTTGGTATTTCATGGACTCCCACTCAGCGACAACAAAACACTTCTTACTAAAAATTAAACTACAATCATTTTCATATTGCAGCATATAATGCTTTATTAAATATTGAACTAACAAAATATCCCTCACTAAGATTTAAGAAGTGCATCTTATAAAGTTATAGCAGCACATTTAAGGGCGTCTCAGAGGTGCATGGTCTGTTCAATACCACCTTTTTCGCTTATATCTCCATTGTAATCCATATATTTTGCTATTTCATGGGCTAATATGACTAAATGTTGTCCATGAGGCCTATTACCACAATTAAATTTACACTAAGAAATCACAAAATATAACTGTTAGTCTAAATTCTTATGTGCTTACAAAAACTCAAGTGCGAGTCTGACAAAAATATTAAATACTAATATGAAAATGGACAAAGACAAAAGGTATGTGGTTACCTTGTAGTTTTTGGAATCAATTTCCAACTACGCAGCGAAAGAGAATTGGTTCCTGGTTTATTCTTGCTTTTCATCTTCAATCCTCTGTTGTTGGATGGCTCGCTATGCGGTACTTGTTGAACCATCCCACCGAATCCACCTCTTAAACCGCCCCCGTGAAAACACCTCTGAACAGATCTCCTCAAGAATACAGGCCATACTCAAACTCAAAGCCTCCTCACCTGTGACCACAAATAGAAACAACATTCACACTTTAAGCATGAACACTTTATATTTTTGGTTCTAAATTACTGGATCTGTTTCATGTTTTCTTACGACAGTTCTGTTTCTTATAATACTTTCACAAACACGTGGTGTACACAATGTTGTTCTACACTTTTTTTTCTCTATAACCACAACCACACACTTTTTTCACTACCACAACCACAGTCGCACTTCCTTTTCATGAAATTAAACAAAAAACCAAAAACTAAACTAATTTCATGAAATCAGGTATAGAATAAAGGAGATGTAACTGTTTAGCAAAAATCCACCATAGCTGTTTTTCTTTTTTGAACAAAAAAAATCCCGCATAACTAAAAAAGTATAAAAACACACTATTCAAAAACCAAAATATACACACCTTTCATGTTGAAAATTTTTTTTGTTTCGCAGCCTCACCACAAAAGAACCTACCAAAAAATACACACAAACTGTTATAATCAACTTCATCATGATTCTTATAAACAAATAAATTTTAAAAAAAAGGCACATAAAAATTAACCCGAGTTAAAAAAATTATGAACCCTAGATTTGGTTTTTATTAATTTTGGGTTTTGTCACAAAAAACTATGAACCCTAAACATAAACTCCCTAAACCTATATAAATCCCTGAAAAATTTGTAAGAAAACCCCAAATTAATAAAAACCCCAAATTGAAACAAATCCCTAATCTTACCTTGCTTAAAGTTTCTGCCGAGGTTTGTTTATCCTCCATTTATAAATATAACATTTACCAAGATTTGCTCCATCACAATAGATCCAGTGTGTGCGTGTGTGTTTTTAGGTTTGATGATATGCGAGAACCATCTAGAAAGGAGGAAGAATGAAACGTTTTGTTATATGTGAGAGAGTGGGAGAAGAAGTTTGGGGGTAGAAATTCACTGTAGATTCTATTGTGCACCAGCACACAAACAACTGTAGCAACACAAAAAATGTTGGGGGGAAGAAAATTTGGGAAGTACTGCAAGCTAAATGGTATGTACCACAAAGGCTGGCAGTAGCAAAATAGGGGAGCAACTTCTCATAAATGTAATATTTTGATAGGGACAAGATTCGTGATCAAGACATGAATATAGAATGATGTTACTGTTAGTAGGAGTAACGTCAGTAAAGTGCTATTTGAGGGGAGTAGACTTACTTCCCATACTCCTACTTTCCACTAAAAATCTACAACTAACCTCAGTACATTACAAGAACAAAGAGGAGTAGAGTTACTACCATTACTTCTACTTCTCCTACACAAACTCACGGCTCATAAGGTTTTTCCAAGTAACTCTACTCCAAACATAAGTAACCCTAATTGTGTTTCCTAGGTTTTATTTTGTGTCGTGACTTTTTGTTTTTTTATTTATTTAGTTTCCTTATTTTTGTTTGTTCTAGGTTATCTTATTCTACAAGATTCAATACCCTATAAATATACGGCTTAGGTTTCATTGTAATTTATCTTTTTGTTTGATGATGGTTTCCTTATTTTTGTTTGTTAATGGTTGTAGGAGTAAAGGTACGGGTAGTAGAAGTAAGGGTACTTAACATAAGTAACATTACTTTAAAACATACTGAGGTTACTCCTCAATATAAGAATATCCTAAAGTAACTCTATTCCAAGCCTAAGTAACTCTACTGGTGTTTCCTACAGGATTTTTATTTGTGTCGTAACTTTTATCTTAGTTTCTTTATTTTTGTTTACTCTAGAATAACTAGGATATCTTCTTTTACAAGTTTTACTACCCTATAAATATAGGGCTATTGTAATTCATCTTTTGATCATTGATTATTAATAAACTTTGTATTTTAAGAGTTAATCTCTTGTTAGGGTTTTATTCCCTTGAGGTGCGCCTCGTATATCACCCTTGGATTAGGGTTTATCTAAATTCGCTTCCGTGCGTGCTGCGTCAGTTGGCATCAGAGACACGTTGTATCCTGGTGGTAATTAGTGTAGAAAGTTCTACGTCAATTAAACATCTAGAGCTTGTTAGTATCCTAGATAGAGAACGGTGTAGAAGATTTAAAAACCCATACTGTTGGTGGAGTATGGTATGGAGAGTACATGGATCATGGTTTTACCAAATCCATGAAAGAACTTGACAGGTGTTACACTATGCTAGAAGAACTACGTTCCGTGATCGTAGGTGGGGCATTAATCCACAAGAATCGCGAGGGTAGCAAACACGAAGGCCAAAGAATTCGTCCAACCATAGGCGATTTTGGGAGCAATTGTGCAAGAAACCAATCCCCGTTCAACAATAGGAGGATTGATGAATGGGAAGAAGATTGAGGGTGGAGGATCGATTGCCTACAACCAAGATTTTTCATTCAAGAATTCTAATCAATAATTCGTTATGTTCTTTAATAATTGATGGTTGTAGTATTAATAATTTGGTTTCAAGAAAATTGGTAGATTTCCTAAAAATTTCAATGGAGATTTATCCAATCGTAGGTTATCAAGTTTGTAGGGTTCCGGTGACCATTGGAAAATTTTATAAAGAAGAGGTACTTTGTATTGTGGATGATTTTGATGAATGCCATATTTTGTTTGGAAAGCCTTGGCAATGTGAGGTAAAGGGTAGGTATGATCTTCAATAAAATATTTACTTTTTCTCATGGGAAGGAAAAAGGATTGCTATCGTTCCACCCAAAGTCAAACCAAAAATACCAAAGTCCGAAGTTATGATGAAAGAAAAGGTTTTGAATAATGAAGTTGTTGAAGAGCATGTTGAGAAAATCCAAGAATCTAATGTCCATCCACAACATGAAGACAAGATTTCAACTTTAGTGTTGGAAACAACAAGTAAAGTTGGTACCTTGAAGGCTTATGAAGAAGAAGTTATGGTTTTTAATGGTGATTGTAGAACCGTAGAGGGGGGTGAATACGGTTTCTTCGGCTTTTAGAACGTTTAAAAACTTTAAGCCTAGAAGAACACCAAGTGGTCTAGAAGAGAACTACCACTATCACAAGCACAATCCAAAGTATATAAAGCGAGTAAAAGACACCACGATATATACTGGTTCCGGATGGGTGGTTTAGACCATCCGTACGTCCAGTTGCGAATCCTCGACACGATACTATTCAACTAGTATAATCCTTTCGGTGGACTATAAACCGTTACAATTCACTCCACCAATATTCAACAATATTGATGCTCACAAAGAAGGAGTTACTCCCACGGTATTCCACCCTCGGAATCCACCCTAAAGAATCACGTGATTCGACTTAACCTTTGGTCACCAAGACCACAACCGAAACTTCCACCTGGAAGTATCAAACCCCAACTAGATCCCCAATGATCTAGGCTTGGTCACCAAGACACAAGACTTCCCTTACAAACAATTGAATAAATGAATAAGTGTTTGTTCAACCAAGCCCTAACCTAGCCTAGAGACTCTATTGTAATAGAAAAGGGTATAGATAAGAAGACCCTTGACACAATCACAAGAGTGGATTAAGTTCTTGTGATTCTTACCTTGCAAGGAGATGTGTTCTTTCAAAGATGTTAGTGTGTTTATGATGCGCGTGGGATTGCAACACGCACTACGTTTTACCTCTCGAGGGATCTCGAGAAGCTTACAATCCCCACCAGGCAGTGTACCTGACCGATGTAGTATAGTGTAGTGGCAAGTACCGGGGGATTGATCGTTCTCTCACAGGGAATAGTGTTCGTTAGGTTAAAGACTACTCTAATTTAGGTCTAAGGGTGGAGGATGATTATTTTTGTATATTTATATTTTTTTGAAAGCAGTAAAATCTCGGTTTTGAAGGAGTGGGCGGAATTAGTTGCTAGTCAACTAACCCAAGTTATCTACTTATGCAAATTAAAATAAAGTTTTGAGAAAATAATGGTGGGGAAAGTAGTGTTTACTTAGATTTTATTACTCCCTAACTATCTTTTACCATGTAATTAGTATGTTGAGTTTGCGTGGATGACGGGTGTATTCCTAACAAGTCGTAGGGAGTGCGTTCAATTCCCTAACTCTATAAGCTCCTACCTCACTATATGACGATACGTCAAGTATCTTATCATAAGCTCACCGATAGCAACCTACGCATGAAATACTACCTTAAAATCGATTAACGCACATACGATTCATGTTTCCTAAGACGTTCAAGCTTGTTACCGTATAGGAGGTTAGCCAGTTTTCTTAAGTCTAACGTAGATGAAACATTCATCCAATCACAATCACAACATACACATCACATGATAATCAATATTTAGGTTTCATTAGAATCTAAGCAAACACAA
>LBNU01013386.1:150894-161182 GCA_014162995.1 Artemisia annua
ATATATATATATATATATATATATATATATATATATATATATATATATATATATATATATATATATACACATATATATATACACACACATATATATATATATATACATATATATTACAAAAATTGTAGTAAAACTATCCCCTTTTAATAAACCCATAATATCAATTAAAATAGTAAAGTTTTGGTAGCATGACGGATTTTGATTAAAAAGCTCACATTCAACTAGGGTTGAGCATCGGTCTAAAACCAACCCAAACCGACAAAACCGAAAATCAAGAAAAACCTAAACTGAAACCAAACCGAATATGTTCGGTTCGGTTCAGTTTTGTGCCGGGTCCGTCGGTTCGGTTTAGGTGTGTTTATGTGTGTTTTTATCGGTTTTGGGTAGACCAGAACCGAACTGAAACCGAAAATCATGAAAAACTTAAACCGAAATGGAACCAATGGCTGTTGGCTCGGCTCGGTTTTTGTCGGTTCAGTCAGTTTTGTCGGTCCGATTCGTTTTTGAACCTTCCATGCTTAGCCCTACTTTCAACGACATTTAAATGAGAATTGAAAATCAGCATCCAACTAGAAAGCTAACGGTGATTTTTAGCCTACTTAGTCCTAGCCACCTCAAAAATGATTTGGTTTAGATTATTGAACTTTGAAAATTAATTTGCACGCATTTCTTTTTATTAAGGTACATTAATTTATGCATTAAATTGTTGTATGATACTTAAATTCCGCTTTACACGTTTAGTTTGTGCACATCAAAATAATATGTCTACAACTTTTTAAATATTTTTAATTTTTGATTGATGAATATGTCTACAACTTTTTAAAAGAATTGTCAGATAATGGGAAAGTCGTTATTGATTTTTGATTTTGTTGAATGATGAATAAACCTTGTAGGTAATATGTTTACCGTTCAGGTATTTATAGTGAAATTACAATAGAAAACCTATTTACCCTAACGAATCCAAAGCCGACATGCGAACTTGGATTGACAAACATAATATAGTCTAACACATTCATCATATTGGTTTTGTTGTTTTCTATGTTCTTATTTGTTTGTTTTAAGAAATAAAGGTCATGTCGTATGATTATGACCTAAAACTTTTAAATATTTTAGAGCTTATACATTTTTTTCATGGCTCATTTATATACAATGAAATCCAACTATAAGGGATGGCAAAAAAAACCCGAATTCGATGGGAAAACCTGAAACCCGAACATTTTGGGGCAGGGTGAGGCATGCTTATTGGGTTTCGGGGCATTAACGGGGATTTTTATTGGGTTTGAGGCGGGGATGGGGTTTAGAGGGCCTATTTCCGAGCGTAAACATCCGCGTGAGGCGGGAAATGGAGAGCTTTTGCGAAATAGGTCCTAGGTTTAATCCCAACTCTCCTCGAACTCCCCGTAGTAACAGCTTAACATTGACTTAGGTAGCTCCTTGGGGAACGNCCCATTACGAGTGGGCCACTATGATAACAGTTTGGGCTCACGAGGCCCAAACCCAAAGTTATTTATGGATTAGATATAGGATATCTCCTATTAAGGAGATATATATCGAATATCCGATATCGGCGGACACGCCGAAGAGTGAGGAGCACGAAACCTTATCAGTTTCGTATATGTATATATAGGGCATCATAGCTCTCGTAAAAGGTACGACTTACAACCCTAAACTCTTCACACAAACCTAAATCGATTACTTACTCTCACACCGGAGGATAATCGGGGGAAACAATCCCTCGATAAGCCTAACGGTGTCTGTTTGCTCTCTTAGTACGCAGGTCTCAAAGCATTAAGATCTAATTGGTACGAGAACAGGAACCCAAACAAGGAACGCCCAACTTTTGTATCAACATTAAATATTTTTAATTTTTGATTGATGAATATGTCTACAACTTTTTAAAAGAATTGTCAGATAATGGGAAAGTCGTTATTGATTTTTGATTTTGTTGAATGATGAATAAACCTTGTAGGTAATATGTTTATCGTTCATGTATTTATAGTGAAATTACAATAGAAAACCTATTTACCCTAACGAATCCAAAGCCGACATGCGAACTTGGATTGACAAACATAATATCGTCTAACACATTCATCATATTGGTTTTATTGTTTTCTAGGTTCTTATTTGTTTGTTTTAAGAAATAAAGGTCATGTCGTGTATGATTATGACCTAAAATTTTTAAATATTTTAGAGCTTATACATTTTTTTCTTCACTTAATGGCTCATTTATATACAATGAAATCCAACTATAAGGGATGGCAAAAAAACCCGAATTCGATGGGAAAACCTGAAACCCGAACATTTTGGGGCAGGGTGAGGCATGCTTATTGGGTTTCGAGGCATTAACGGGGATTTTTATTGGGTTTGAGGCGGGGATGGGGTTTAGAGGGCCTATCTCCCANGGGATTTTTATTGGGTTTGAGGCGGGGATGGGGTTTAGAGGGCCTATTTCCGAGCGTAAACATCCGCGTGAGGCGGGAAATGGAGAGCTTTTGCGAAATAGGTCCTAGGTTTAATCCCAACTCTCCTCGAACTCCCCGTAGTAACAGCTTAACATTGACTTAGGTAGCTCCTTGGGGAACGGTCACATCGGGTCCAAAATGGATTCCGGGTCAGGGTTGCTTGTCAAAACCAAACCTTTTTTGAAGTATAGTAACCTAAACAAATGAAGGGGAAAAAAAAAGAAAGAAGGTACGATGACGAGAATAACCACATCGGTGCATAAACCCTTTACACAAAGATAGTTACAAAGGAAGTGTAGGTTAGAATTTAATTTTAATGCATTGGGGTCGGAAAAAGATCATTGCATGCAATCATAAAAGAATAGGAAACAAGATAATTAAATACACTTCAACTAAAAAAATGGGATCAACAAGTATGTAGGCCAATGCAAAATGTTCCCACAAATTGGAACGGGTACAATTCCGTTGCAAAGTTATTTAAGTTGCAGTATCCGGCCTCCTATTTTATTTAGCAAGACAAATGGGGATTTATTCTGAGTCTACTGAACCATGATCCTTCTTGAGTTTAACTTACGCCAAACCGCGTATTGGTGCCCATGGGCTGCAAGTTCCCACTCTGGACCAGTGGGGCACCATGAACCGCTACCAATTTTCATGCACAGTTTCTCTCCGATTATGGCTGCATAAAGATTGGCTTGAGCTTCGAGTATTCTAATGGAAGATCTGCTGTTTATGTCTTGCTGCTTGCGAATATGGATCTGCATATTATTTGGAATGATAACATATGTAAAGACCCGATGCAAAAAGTTGGAGCTTTTAACAGATTTACTTATTATTGGGTCAGCCAGGGTCAGTCTTTACTTAGACATGCCAAAGTTAGTAATTCAAAAAAAAATAGCTATTCATTGAGCGGGTCAAATGGGTCAACCAGTTTTATCAACACACATGACACAACTTCATAGATTGCATTAGTAAAAAAGGGAAAATTACCAAAATAGACCGGTCGCCCTACAACTTATCACTTTTCAGACCTAAAATTTTCAAAAGTTGTGTCTACGTTTGACACGTGTCCTTTAACAATCGAATAAAGATTAATCCACCTACCATAATTGGACACTTGTTGGCTTGTGGTTGCGTTGTACAAGTCGTCCAGTGGCCCAATCTATTTAGGACTTTTGAAAATTTTAGGTCTGGAAAGTGATAAGTCGTAGGGCGACTGGTCTATTTTGGTAATTTTCCCTTAGAAAAATTACATGTTATAACCCTAACCAGTATTGACCTGCTACCCAACTGCATGGCTCGTTCATTTTGCAACCTCTAAAAGAAAGAGAACAAAGAATAATGTGGTTGATCATATTGTTAAACGTACCAGCTTCACAATTTGGTCGTGCATTACATTGCCCCAGTCGTATAAATGATCATAGAAGATTGACGGTATCCCAGGATGCGTTAGGATATATGCATAGCCCTGAGTACAATTATCAAGTTAGATTTTAAAGACAAATATGCCGCAATTTATACTTTCTATATCTAAAAAAGGTCTATCTTTTGACTTCTGAGTGTCAAATAAGTTCTTTCTAACATCCAAAATCAGATTTTATTTTTATTTATTTTTATTTATTTTTATTTTTTTTGCCTAGAAAAGTAAGTGTCACAATTTTTTGGGACAAAGAGAGTACTAATATTTTAGTAAAAATTGGATTGTTAGTCAAAAGTTGACATTATTTCAACTCGAGTATCATCTGACTTACTTTTAGCTTAAGAAAAAAAATATAATGACAATATTTAAACACAAAAGTAATAGCTAAGAAATATTTTGTAGCAAAAAGGATACTTCTATAGGTTTTAGTAAAGTACTTTGTGCATATCTTATAGTCAGAAGTTGACTTTTTCGGATGAAATGTGATCCAAACAAGCGCACAAAAAAGAATCAGATAACATGAAATTAATCATAAACAATTTAAACAAACTATCATATAAAAGAAAGATTAATTAACCAAAGAAATGTTCCATACCTCCATCACATGATGAGAAGGAAATGGCCAATGACCCTGCAACATTAACAGAAGTTCAGTAGATCAGTGATTGTTTAAAGAGTAAAGAAAACTTAAGTACTAAAATAAATATTAAGATGACTCACTAAACCTTATAGACCTAAAGTACCTGAGTGGATCCAGTGTCATGATTATCGAGGAAAGTAACAGCTCGTGAAGGCCACCATCCAATTACACCAGGTGGCTTTCCTTGTGCATCACGCAAACGCCAAAGTTGCCCCTTAACAGCTTCCTGCAGGAAAAGATAAATATATACAGTTATGGTAAAAAGAGAAAAAACCACTTAAATAGACTATCATTTATCAGAGCAAACATTGAAAGCATACTTGAAGAATTCCTTTAGTTGTGAAGTCAAATGCCGTAGAGAGTTGCCCTGTGCCATCAATCCAATTGATAATACGCTGCCTATGACTATCTGCAGGTCAAATTATAGGCATAAAAAAAGACGGCAAAACAATACAGAAGCTAGAGGTGCCAATTATGACCCATTTATCTTAAAAAGGATCAATTAGGGTTGAGTTTAATCACTAACGGTTAGCTTATGAAGAAATGGGTCAAATGGCTCTAGAGGTGCCCACTCCTAAATTGTGTAACTGAATACATTCAAACTCTTAATATATTTATTTGTACCAATACATAATACATATTTAACTGATATAGTATTATAATAGAATCATACTTGACACACAAATTATTTATAAATAAATTAAAAGATTTTGACAAAATGTATTTCGGATCATCTGGACCCAGCTCACCCAAACCTGTTTTGACATGTTGTTTAACCCGCCCCGCCCATCTATTTTTCCACATCTAATATAGTATATGCCCTTTATTCACACTGAATGATAAATTCTTGTCCGAAATGAAATACCTTGGTTGTAATCCAGGTAGGTTCCTTTGTAGTTACATGAGTCCCAGTATTCCCCAACAGAAAATATTGGCTTTGCACCCTCAATGTATTCTTTCACATATTTTGCAGAATAACTATTTGTAACATCAGTAAAATAGGATATCAATAATCATAAGTTTCAGACAAACTCTATGTGGAAAATAATATACAAATCTTTATGACATTACCCTCTTGCAAAATCAAAACGGAAATCCTGAAAACCAACATTGTGTCGTAGCCATTTTAGCCAACCAATAATGTCTTTTCTAACAAAGTCTTGTGTATGATCAATATTTGGAACCCCATTAAAGTTGTCTCCAGTGCTACGATTACCCTGAAAAACAAACATAAGTAACCACTTGTTATAATTAAATTGTTTTATTTTTTAGTGTGGTGAGTGGTGATATCAAGCAATATCACATACCCGTCCACCAGTACAAGATGTCACAGCGCGCTCATCCCATGATATTGGTATCCCATCATAGCGGTTATACATTCCACCATGTCCTTTGGTAGTCCCAACACGATGATTGATGACTATGTCAGCCATTGGTCGAATATTGTACTGCTTCATTTTGTTTAATAATGCTTTGAGCGAAGATTCAGAACCATATGAAGAGTTGAGAGAATAAAGATTCTGTGGAAGATAGCCTGTGATGAAGACAAAAAGGATCAGTAAAGAATAGAAAGTAACAACTTTTTAAAAAAATTTACTAGATTTTTTTGTATGAACCTTCAGGAGAAAAAGAATTAGTTGCAGGTGGCAACCAAGCGGATGTGATCCCAGACTTTGCTATATCAGGTACTTTTCTCTCTAAGTTTCTCCACCAGTCATGTTTTCGTGACTCCCAATTAAAAGCCTGAAAAAGTTACAGATATCGCATCGTACTTATTTTTAATTTGTTCAATCCTAAGCGGTAAGGTGGAAATTTAAATCCTTTTGCTTATAAATGGGTCGATTCGGATACTATATCATCTATAATGGGTCAAACTGTTACAATATGAAGAATTATTCTAAAGGAAACGGGTCAAATGGGTCACAAGTGACACAAACTGTATTTCTAATGCACAAACCCCCTAAATAATGTATTTGGAAAAACCAAATTATAATTTGAAATCTCCGCATAGGAGGCACCTGTTTGGATGAAGGCACGGGATATATAAAATTTTTAATTACAACTATTACAAGTGAGACACTTATCATTCAAAAATATAAATAGGCTAAACGATATCTTTCGGGTCACCCTAATTTTGACCACTTTGACCCGTATCCAAAAATGACCCATTTGAACCCCAACCAACTTGCCACTCATTAACAGGTTAAAAAAGGAAAAGCACCTATCATTGCATTGGTTCGTTTTAATGCATGTTACATTTTATTAGAGTGAAATATGATACTACTGCTATGTGTAAAGAAAAATATAACTGATAGTTACCTGAAGTAAGACTTCTCTTCCATTGCGAATCACTGACAAATAAAAGTTATTGTAATTTAGATAAGGCTGTTAGTAAGTAATATTCTAAGGAAGAAACATACGTTAATCTACAGCCAAGGATCATACCAATTTGTGTTTGTTGAACGCCATCGTCATGGTCCTACGATGGAAGACAAAAGGGACATGAGAGAATGAAACAAGCAAACGACAAATAATCAAACAAAACTTTGATGGTGAAGTAGAATGCTTACGTTTCCCAGAAAACCCATACTATATGGCTTGTGAGTGCTGTAATAACTTTATGAGGCCTTGATCAATGAATATTAACGAGAAGATATATCCTGCAGCACCCAGTATGAACTTGTTAAGCGAGTCAATGTGTTTAGCAAAGTTATTTTACAAGCTGAAATTATCTAGAACTTTTACACAACGTAAACATACTCCACACATTCCAGTAAGAAATATTGATAAACAACATAAAGATTAGTAGTGTATCTGGTGTTTAAAGGTCTAATATTGCACATATAAAGTTTGATAAGTCTGATGTTTGACTTCAAAATGGTCCAATTCAAACTATTTGAATAAAAACACTCTTTGTCAAAGTCAAATCATACATTTTTATACATGAAAAATTCTTCGCACAGAGACGGATCTCCCAACCCATATCATGAGCTTCACCACCTTCTAGATCCATTAGATTTTTAAGAATGTTTAAATCATGAAATGCGGAAAATGCAAAACGATTGATCGCATTTAAAGACCAACCAAATGCACTCTAAAGTAGCATAACACAATAACTATCATGAAAAAAATCCAATCAAAATCCTAAATTCAAATTATTACTTGAAGTAAAACGCGTTTGGGCTAGAAGTTAGCTGGTGTTTTGCGAAGTGTTCTGAAAACGATATTGTGATATAAACATAGAATTAAATAACCAATTGTAAAACTACAAGAGAAATAGTCTATGGATGAGCTTATTTAAATAAGCAACCCTCTAAAATGAAATAAAAAAGCTTATTTCTGGGCTTATGAGTTTGAGTTTTCGGCTTATTTTCATATAAGCTTAATCAAACACCCTCTTATTCCCTTATTAACCAGAACAGAACAATCTCGTCAAGGTTTTTAACATAAACTAAAAGGATTATAAATTTCACTAGTACATAACTACATATTTAATAAACAATTAGACCAACAAAAAAATGATTTACCTGAATAGAAATCACGTCGTATGATGAACACAACTGAAATCAACTTATGCATTAGAAAGTTGACACCATAACGGGTATTTATAGGAAGGAAGAAAAACATACGAGTAGAAAACGAATGATTCTTCATAAGTGGAAAGAAAATTTTCCATCCACAGCCAATGAAAAGAGAAAATTCGCTTTATGTTTTAAGAATGTAAATCTTGCGGTGAATTTCACACAGACACTTCGCTATTCTGAGATTCGAGAAGAGGGAATGTTCATTCAACATTTCAAGCTTTTTATTCGCCATTTTTTGACGCGAAAATATATATGTTTTTCCTTACACGTTTTGACTTTTGGAATGTCACGTTTGGGATCGTTAAGCAAACCTAAAGTGCATAGACATGAGTTAATTAGATACTATACCATGTAATAAAAAAAAATCGTGATTAAGCTTCATTTAACAAGCTTATCTTTTTGCATATGATTAATATAGGGCGGAGCATCGCAGACTCAAAACCGGTCGGACCGAAGGACCAGCGGTCCGGTCTCGGTCCAGATTTTTTCCTTATTTCGGTCTCGGTTCGGTTCAGTCCGGCGTACAAACCGACCATTTTGCCTTCTTGGACAGACCGACCGAAGGACCGGTCCTTGGTCTAGGTTTTTAAGCTATTTCGGTCTTGGTCTTGGTCGGTCCGGCAACTTACTAGATTCTCCAATACTATTTAACTTCCAAAGAGAGTTGTGTTAGTTGAATAAAAGGCTCTAATATATCCTCATTGTCGCTATTGTTTTAAAACCCGATTCGACCCGGCTAGTTCGCCCGGTTGAATCGGGAACTGGAATGATAACCGGTCCGTTGTGAGCCGGGTTTTTACTGAAACTCGAACCGGATTGAACTGCCGGGTTTTGATCGACTTGGGTCAAACCGCCGAACCGAACACCGGCGGATCAACACTTATCAAAGGAAAAGAAAGAGAATAGTGTAACATTAGATTATGTCACCGGACTTGTTGGATGTATAACTCAACATTGGCATAGATGGTAGTTGAAAATCGATCGATAGAGTAACATGACGCAGTGATGGTAGTTGAAAATGAGGATCCGTTTGTGTGAGAAATTTTTTGTTTTATGAGATTTTGTTTTGCTAAAGGAAAGGAAGATGAGAAAAGGGAATTATACAAAGATGGTTTGGGGTGACAAGTGGTGACAAATAAGTCAAAGGGAAAAATAAAAAGGTGTGTAATCTGACCGCTCGTTTAGCATTTTTGACAGTATTCATGAAATGAGTTATTAAAATATTCAAATAGTTTGAAGTAGAGAAACAATTGGTATTAGTTTGTTATTATGATTTATGCATACCTATTTCTCTTGTCTTATGAAACCAATAATAAGTTACGTCTTTCTTTTCAAGTATCAGCAATTTTTTTTCTTTCTGACGTAAAACCGGGTTGACCTGATGGTCTAATCGATTGAACCGATGACTCGGTGAACCAGTGACTTGACCAGATCAATTAAAAACCCGGGTTTAAAATATTGATTATCATTGTCATTTAAGACCAATCGTCTACAACATGATTGAATAGCAGTTGTTGCTACCTTTCTCCTATGTTCATCCATCTCATTAAAAACTGTCTTAAAGTATTCTGGAGACATTTCACTAAACACTAACCTTGTCTTACCAATTTCAACATAACCTTTTATCATCTTATAGTCAATGACAATGTCTTTCAATAATTCAAGATTCTCAATCTCGCGTATGTTGTACAAACACCATCACCCAGAATACAACCAGCCACATTGATAGGCACGCCCAAAAGGTTAGATGCTTTTACTAGCTAAATGTGCAAGGAATCGTGGGGCCATAGTAGTTTTGCTAGATGCATGATTGAAGTGAAGTCAGATGAGGTGCTTAGGGACAGCCTTACTGTTGAGATACCTTTACTTGATTGGTCGGGTTCGACTATTGAGAAGATACGGGTTGAATACGAGTGGAAACCACCTCGTTGTGATAAATGTAAGATTTTTTGTCATACTCTGATTGAATGTCCTAAAGTTGTTGTACCTTCTGCTCAGCCTACTAAGCCTGTTAATGATGGTTTCAAGACGGTCAATAAAAAGAAGAAGGGAAAGCAAGGTGGTCCTACTATTCCGGGTTAAAGAGGGTTTACTAAACCTGTTGTGGGTAAGCAGTTTCAATATCAACCCAAAAAGACTCCTCCTGAACCTAAGAAAGTGGAAGTCACTAAGAAGAATGCTT
>LBNU01013386.1:170304-183407 GCA_014162995.1 Artemisia annua
TGTACAACGAAATTTGATTATGGTGGAGACATCGGATTCTGATCTATATGTGGTCTTGTGCATATCTGTTTTTAGTATTTGGATAATGGAACTGTAAGCAGTCGTATTATGTAATGAATTGATATACCGGGTATAATCGTCTTCATTTATACTACTGTGCTCTATATTTGCATGTTTAATCCATGAATAATTTATTTATTCTAAAATTGTCCATTGCCAGTTGACGATACGGGAGTATCATCGAATTAAGGCAAATGTGAGCGTGTTGGTGATATTTATCTAGGATAAATATTAATTGATGTTTTCCACCAAACTCACATGTTGTTAATTGTGATGAACAATGGATTGACCCAACCTGCGAGGATTCACTGCATGGATCGGCGTCAATAGTGAATCTCGCAAAATGGTTATGTCTCTTATCCTTAGACTTGAGATGCAAGTAGGTCTTGCATGCATGGAATTTCATTCCTTGAAATGGTTAAACGCTGTCCTGAATAAGGTAGTTATAAAAGTCATCTTCAGGAGTGATATGAAACGCATGAATGACACGTGCAGTCAAAATAGGATTTGTTCCTCCACATGTCATGGAGTTAGATACTATTGGGCCCCTCGATGAATTGAACAGATGTTTGTATGGCCGTACACAAATGAGATTAAGATGAATCTTAATTCACTTGGTAATCATGTTCAATATCTAGATCGAGAAACATAATAGTTGAACAATTAGAATGACATTTGATCCATGTCTAATGTTCAACATGGTATATGTAACAAAAGGATGGATGACATTTAAACCATTTAAATGAGACGTTTGAGAAACTACCCTCACATATTTCTAGGGGCATTGGCGTGTTGCTAGACGCTAACCTTTGCTTGTATAATTACTTGATTATTATGACGTCGCTAGTGGGAGCAAAAAGCGTGTTTTTTGATCGATTTATGAAACGATTTCAAATCAGCCCCTAAGGCTTCATTTTCTGTGGCAAAATGATGTTAAGAATGTCCTAATATCATTGGGTTATGAACCTAAGGCCAATTCACACGTGTACCAATCGGGGTTTTAATTATTGTTAATTATTTCTTCGTTTTTGTTGGCTAACAATTTATTTCTTGTTATTTATTTTGTCTCCTTCGAAAATACATGCATGTTTGTCCATGGAGTTAGCCAACACCTTGTTTTGTACATAATTTTATGGTATAATTGTGTGTATATGCAAAGCCGATGAAAACCTAGACCACTTGTGACATGGATTGTTGTGAATGTTGCTTTAATTTCTTGTTTTGGGGTTTTTGCCATTGTTTCGGCACTTATGTAATGATCTTCCTTTTGGTTGTAGCCATTGTTTGGGCACTTTTACAGTAGTTAGAAAGTAGATTAGTTGTATTTTACTTTCAATTTCATGTAATCGTTGCTTGGTGGCGAAAGGCAAAAGAGTTAAAGACATTTTTGCTGAAAATAGCTGCTGGAACAAGCTGCAATATTTTTGCTTTTCCCGGTGATTGGTAAGGAGTTAGAGGCTCAAAATTTTTTTTCAGGTACATAAGACATGGGCCTACAACTTTGTAGTTTGGTGCTAAGCCCGTAGAGGAGTCCTTCTAGGCCGAATGGGCCTCACAACACAGAAATTCTGGGCTGGCAGATTCATGATTTCATGTGCATCATGGGGTTTTCACTTGCTCTTGATTGTCTTGGAGCAAGTGGGAGCCCTCCGTGTGTTTGTGTGGTTTGTCCCTAGTTGACTCTTGGTTCTCGTGATGGCTCACGAGACCAAGCATAGGTTTTTTCATCGGTTGAGGCTTTGCATATTGTGGTTGTGTGGTTGTGAATTTTATATATCTTGTGATCATATGTAAAATTGAAAAATTTTTTTTCTAAAAACATTAAAATCAAACACAAACCATTTCAAAACTAAGTCTTATGATTTAGTTTTACTAAGTTTTTGAAACTTAAAATCATTGTTTTAAATAACACTTAAATTTGTTATGGATGTTATTCTATTTATGTATTGCCCAAACTTAATATCAACTTAGGATGTATATTAGTCATGAAAATGGACAACTCGACACACATAAATTAAAACAATGATTAGACTTAAGTTAAGAAAAGTTTTTAACTTGTGCTACGAAGAATGAATGCATGCTTCTTTCGTACACCTTTTTGATCCACATCAAATACTTTTACCCGTCAAAATTTAAGTCATGCCGTCCAATTATGAGAACACTTGCACTTACCTTTTGCCTATGCGTGGGACCTAGGTTTAATTGTAACCCGAGGTGACTATTCTCTATGCGTGGGACCTAGATATATTCTCACACGTTCTCAAATTGGATGACTTAATCGAGTTAAGCGGTGAGACCTTGACCCGAGGCAAAGATGGGACTAAACATGCCTACATGACACTAGTTGTTTGACACTAGATGCCATGAGTCCCATAAGGATCTAAGAGTTGTACATGTAATACAATTGGTGATCGTCGCCTACCAAATGAATCTACTATTGCTAGGAGATCAACTGATGTGATAGTAGAAGCACAATGTGGATCTTAGCCTTTTCGTAAATTATTGTTTTAAATCAAAACATGAGGTAATCAATTTACAAAAGGATAATTATCGAAAATACTAAAAATGAACTTTGTAAAATTCAATTAATGAATTAATGCAACACAAACCGTAAACAAGAGTTTGTTCTTTTCTTGTTAAAAGGACGAACTAAGTCGTTCTTTCCTTGTAAGAAAGAGACTTATTCCTATCCTTTTTCTTTATAAGGAAAAGCCATAATAGGAATATTTGAATTGTCCTAATTCTAATTAAACTCAATGAGCACATACTGTAGAAATCGTAATGTCTTGTAAAAGTCAAAACGGTTAAGTATGGTTGCACATCTTATCCTTTCAAGTTTGTTTTATAACCCTAGTTCCGGTTTTGAAACCTTGAAGAAATATATTATATTTGGATAACTAGAGAACATGTTTTCTATAGCTACCAAAATAATATGAGTTTTAATTAGAAGATGGAAATGTCAATGAACCGCAAAGTGGTAAAGGCAATTACTAGCATGATTTCCTAGCAATTTGTCTTAACCCAACAAACCTACTAAGGTCCTACACACCCTTATGGAAAGTAGACCAAATATGGAGGAAATGCATGCCCATTTTTAAGTTAAAAGAGCAATGATGGCTAGCCCATCATCTATATGTTAGAACTTGATGCACTTCCTTGAATACCTAAGTACATGCTTACTAGTCATAGTGACTCGCATTAGCAATAATGTGTAGATATTCAAAGAAATAAGGAAAGTATCTAATCCTACTCACTCTCGACTGGTGACGTAACACTTATAATGTTGTCTAATCCAGTGGGAGCTACATGATTGTATTACTGGTGACGAAACACATGTAATGTTCTCTAATCCAGTGGGAGTTGTAAGCTCTATTACCTTACAAGTTACCTATCTTATTTCTAGATTGTCTTGAAATAATACATTACTTTCCACATATGAAGCATCATAGTTTATATAAGAACCATTGCATGAATTTTATTAGACAACTTGTCGCGTTCCTGATGTTGCTTCCTGAAATGTTATCAATAAAATTGTTATGCATAATTCATTATTAAAACAATAAAAGTTCTACACATCTATATTTTGATTTTGACAAAAATCATAGGTTATCTGTGACACTGTCATATTAATTTATACAAACAATTGTCTGTATACTTGCATGATGTTGTGCCATGCACAAGTGGGAGAAATCTTAATTGTGTGCAAGGTACAACATATGACAATATGACTAATGGTTTTTCTTGACTGCAAGGTAAGAAAACTAAGATTCTACTAGGACTTCTACACATAAAATGTATGTTGCCCTAATTAGAACAAATGTCAAGATAACATGAAAAGCTACTTCGATATATTCACTGAATTGTTTAGTAAATATGATTATGTCTTCTTGTAAATTCATAATCATAAAGTATGAAATTAACTTAAAATTACTATTGAGACCAATTGTTGGCACTCATAAATACTTTAGTTGAATATGTTTAAGTCTCTTGTAAAGACATAAACATCAATTCCGTTAATTGTTGAAAGACTTATAACGTAGAGTAAGACGTTGACTTGTTATGTCTTCTTGTTAAAGACATGTACACTTATGACATATAATAAAGTATGCAGTAGGCTAAAAATACTATTGATGCCATCTGGTATGACTTGGTTGGCAAATACGTAAGCCAAAGAGTATAAGTTCATCTCATGAGTTGTGGGATAGTCTCACAATATCAATCCACGTGGAATACCACAACTTTATGGTATGTCCATCATGGAAATCAAACTCTTTTGATATTGTTTGATTTTGATGACTTAAACTGTTTTACCTCCAAAAACTATCAAGGTTAGAAAATTGAATGTGACATGTGTACACTCAATACAGTTCCAACCCAGAAAGAATTTAAGACACCATTGTATTATGGAATGAGATGAATCCCATTATGTCTTGATTGAAGTTCTGAATTTGTTGAATACCTCTAATTAACAAACTAGAGTCAAGAACTAGCGATGTATTTTGTATGTCCCAATTGAAAGCAATTTATTGTTACTCAAGATGCTGAGTATCTAGAGATTAGCCTCTACTTACAAAAGCAAGTGGGAGCACCTTTAGATTTTGAAGTTATTCAAGAGCTAAATACATAACCTTCTGAGTACACTTGTTAATATCATAAATTAAGCTTAAACATGCATATGTTAAACTTTAGGTTGATATCTCTCATTCATAAATCTGAAAGGATACCTCTAGCACCTGAATGATATAGTTTTTATATCAATGCTAAGGGACATAAGTTGGAGGATCATAGTGACCCTGCTAACTACTGAGATGCATTATCAGATCTTGAATCTGATGAATGGCTCAAAAACTATAAATGTCAAGATGCAGTCCTGGAAAGACAATCACTCACGCATACACTAGTGTGAAAGATCGTTTTAGCCCAATCTAGGATATAATAATAATGATTGATTGCACAGCGGAATAATGATAAAGAACACAATCAAAGTTACCAACAAGGTTTTTTTCACTAATAATAATGATCCTCTATGGATCTAATAAAAGTTTTTCTCTAAAGTGTTTATGAATGCGTAAATAATACAATGACCATCTGTTCCTTTTATAGACAAGGAACCCTAATTACATAAAATAAAAATATCAATGCATATCACTACCTAAAATAGCTCATGCATATCCTAACAAACAAATACTAAAGATACGGATTCACTAAATCCGTAGAACTATAATATCAGCAGAAACACTATGTCAGCAGAAACCATCTATAGCTTCAGCAGAAACGTTAGCTTTAGCAGATTCCATCAGCAGATTCTTCAGCAGAATTATCTCTTAGCAGAATTCCCAACAACTAGTACTTCTGCTTCTGTTTTGTATTCATATGTAACTAAGCTATAAAGAAATAAAATATTTGTACTCATGAGTAATCTTATTTAATCAAAATCAAATTAATGATTAACTTAAGATCTCAGCTCCTAGATGCATGATCTAATCCACACTTGGATTCTTATCACTTGTATACATAACAAAGATTGTATGGATTCATAAACCCTTTTGATTACTCATCGTCCTCGCAAAGGTAATAAAAAGGAAAGTGTTTGGAAATCCTGTTGTCATATTTCATTTACATGAAAGCAAGTATGACAATCTTTATACATTTAATGTATGTAGGTAGGAAGATTTAATCATAGTCAATTTCTCGAGTATGCGTAAACTCCTTTTTATTACACGTGCATTAAATGTGTATACAAGTTTGTCCTTTTGAGTCTTCTTTTCAAGAAACTCATTATTAACCTCACAGTCTAAATGATTGGTAAGAGAGCAAGTAGGAACGTTGTGCTTATTTTCATAAATCTCATATGTCGGTAACATATTAGAAACAATATTCCATCTAAGCTAGATTTTAATCCTTAGATTGGAATGAAACTTCTCTTAAGAGATTTAGAAAATAAAACATACAACCTTGTTAAAATATGTTTATTAGAATAAACATAAGCGGTTATTGAGCCCAACACAATATGACAGGTTATTGAGGGGAGTCTCAATGATCAATCTCACCTAATGAGATTGAACACATAAATGGTAACCTTATGTTCGACTAAAGGATTCATTATGTAAGTCGTATTATGCATTGGACTGTTTATATCATTTGCATGAATGCAAGATGAGGTGCTAACAACAAATATCTAAGTGAACATCATTAGATAATTGTTAAATGAACATTATAATGGAACCACATAGGACCAAAGATATGTTCAAGCGTTTACGGATATTTGAGGAGCTCTGTTCTATTTGCATACACCGATGCTTATTTAACTGAGATGATTCTAAAATCTAGTCGTGGTCGAATGTCATCATGAACAACGAAATTGTTGACTAGATGTGCTCGACTGAGAGCATTAATGCATTATACATTAAAAGAAAAGACAGTTCGAGAAACTGTTCAGATGACTGTCTAAATAGGAGTTTTGCTAGCTTGAAACACCCTATGGAATTTATTGTTGCAATACACGTATTGTACTTGAGTGCATACATACAAAGGACAATCATCATTCAAAACAAGTATTCTCAAAGTCTACTCAGATGACCACTTGTTGTCTTGTACAACGAAATTTGATTATGGTGGAGACATCGGATTCTGATCTATATGTGGTCTTGTGCATATCTGTTTTTAGTATTTGGATAATGGAACTGTATGCAGTCGTATTATATAATGAATTGATATACCGGGTATACTCGTCTTCATTTATACTACTGTGTTCTATATTTGCATGTTTAATCCATGAATAATTTATTTATTCTAAAATTGTCCATTGCCAGTTGACGATACGGGAGTATCATCGAATTAAGGCAAATGTGAGCGTGTTGGTGATATTTATCTAGGATAAATATTAATTGATGTTTTCCACCAAACTCACATGTTGTTAATTATGATGAACAATGGATTGACCCAACCTGCGAGGATTCACTGCATGGATCGGCGTCAATAGTGAATCTCGCAAAATGGTTATGTCTCTTATCCTTAGACTTGAGATGCAAGTAGGTCTTGCATGCATGGAATTTCATTCCTTGAAATGGTTAAACGTTGTCCTGAATAAGGTAGTTATAAAAGCCATCTTCAGGAGTGATATGAAATGCATGAATGACACGTGCAGTCAAAATAGGATTTGTTCCTCCACATGTCATGGAGTTAGATACTATTGGGCCCCTCGATGAATTGAACAAATGTTTGTATGGCCGTACCCAAATGAGATTAAGATGAATCTTAATTCACTTGGTAATCATGTTCAATATCTAGATCGAGAAACATAGTTGAACAATTAGAATGACATTTGATCCATGTCTAATGTTCAACATGGTATCTGTAACAAAAGGATGGATGACATATAAACCATTTAAATGAGACGTTTGAGAAACTACCCTCACATATTTCTAGGGGCACTGGCGTGTTACTAGACGCTAACCTTTGCTTGTATAATTACTTGATTATTATGACGTCGCAAGTGGGAGCTGTTGGAGTATGCTCGTGTCATAATAAATAATTATATGGCTAGACATATGTGAGCCTATGGGGTCACACACTTATACACAGAGACACCATTTTATAGATTGTATTTATCATATTTACAATATATAAACGACTACGTAACTCGGGATCAATAACGGGCCATTAAATACTATGTTAGACTTAGTGTTTTTAGATTGAACCAACAATGGGCAAGCCCATTGAAGGCCCAAGTCATGGCCGACCTACCCAAGGGGTAAAAGGAAGTGATGGAGCTTTTGGAGGGGCTATGTGTAATATGTTAATGATAAGACCAAATATGATTTAGTCTTTGATTAGATGAGATATACATGGTAACTAACAAACAAAAAACATTTTTCCTCTCTCCCTCTCTTGGTTTTGACGGCAAACTAACACACCCTTCTAGGGTTAGTGTTTTTGATCTCTTGTTGGCTTCATCTATTGTAGATGAATCAAGAATCATGGTTACGTGCTCAAGATTAGCATCGGGTGGTGTTACATGATGTGTAGTGTGGACATATCATAGAGGTGATCTATTTTGATCACTTGGGTTTCATTGGTGATTCGTGTACGTTAGTGAAGGTCTCCATTCGATTCAACCGATCACGCTACAAAGCTGTAATTGTTATTATTGTTATTGATTGATCATATGGCTATATGGATCCTTATTAGGTGATGTTTTCCGCTGCGTTTGTATGTTATATAATGTTTATCATATTCATCATCACCTATATGATCTTCCAGGAAATTTGGATGCCTTTAATGCCATGTATGGCACCAAGCTTCAAGCTCTTAGGAAGTAATTTTATTTCGTTATGTCATATGTTATCATTTGAGTATTGGTTTGTTTTCTTGTTTAGAAAATAGGAAGTATCTTGTTATGTAATCTTTATGCCTATGTAACGGGCTGAGATATGGGATTTCACCCATATCCATTGTACCTAAACGTTTTGGTTAATATATTTACCAGGGTACAGGATTACTCCCCTTTACCCAAAAAAACCAGGGATAACAAAGTAGTAGTAATTGGTTTTACCAACCTCATAACCAATTTGGACAATTAGAGCATCAATCACGTCAACAGACACCTCATTAATATCAACTAAATCGACAATAGTTTCCTTACCTCCATCATATATTTCATCTGGCCAATTTATGAAAAAACCATTGTGATGAACCCTCATGCCAAACATATCGAATCTATTAACTATTAAAACCAAGAACAAAAATTGTTAAAGTTATGTAACTTAAAAGGCAAATACCTTAAACAATCGTACAAACATATTCTTGAAAACGATTTAACAAAAAAAAAAAAAAACCATATTTTCTCCTATGTTACATATCCTTTTAGGTTGTTTAAGGTATAATGGTTACGTTATAATCGTTTTTAGCTTTGGTTAATTAATAAAACTTAAATATTGATTTTTAAAAATATAAAATACACAATAAGAGTGTCACTGACATCAGTTATATCGTTTCTTCTAGTAGAAACATATAAAGTAAAAGATAAGACATGTTTTGACTTTTGATCTAACACTTCATGTACTAAGAGCCAAGGGAGTGGTAACGTATTAACACCCATTCGTCTTAGATGGAAGCAAAACAACGTCGTTATGGAGTTAATACCAATCCGAGCTCATTTACGTTGATGGAGCGTTGAGCTCTACGTTGCTAGCACAACGCACGTTGTAACGTGCTAATCAATAAAAATAAATAAAAAAATAAATTCAAAAAAGCCCCTCTACTTGCAACGGCTACATTTAGAATTTCAAAAAAAAATCTAACCATTTGAAACTAACGGCTATTTTTGTAAAAAAAAAAACTTTTAATTTTTTTTTAACCCTTATAAATACCCACACCCTATACTTCTATTCTCTCAAAACAATGCTGGGACGTCATGATCCAAGGTTTTTGAACTTAATGGGTTTTGGAAATGTTTTCACTAACCCGAACGCCGAGTCTTCTTCAAATCCTAACCCACTTAATTTGACACCCGAACAACAACAACAATTGATGTTCATGTGGCAACAAAATTTCTAACAAAATCAAACCGAGCAACAAACACCGCCAACACCACAAACCCAATCCGCACAAGCGGCTTCTGTGGACCTCGAAGCTACGTCTCCATGAAAACACAAACGTGGAGGTAAATGTCTGGTAGAAAAAGCCAAAGAACCCGAGGTGTTTGATGAAAAAAATCCCGACGTGAGTGGTACTACGTTACGTTGGACATCGAAAGAGGAAGTTTTACTTGCCACGTGTTAAGTGGCCGTTTCCGAGGATAAGAAATTGGAGTTTCTCAAAAGGCCAACACAATTTGGTATCGGGTTATGAACGAGTTCAACCANAACCCACTTAATTTGACACCCGAACAACAACAACAATTGATGTTCATGTGGCAACAAAATTTCCAACAAAATCAAACCGAGCAACAAACACCGCCAACACCACAAACCCAATCCGCACAAGCGGCTTCTGTGGACCTCGAAGCTACGTCTCCACGAAAACACAAACGTGGAGGTAAATGTCTGGCAGAAAAAGCCAAAGAACCCGAGGTGTTTGATGAAAAAATTCCCGACGTGAGTGGTACTACGTTACGTTGGACACCGGAAGAGGAAGTTTTACTTGCCACGTGTTACGTGGCCGTTTCCGAGGATAAGAATGTTGGAGTTTCTCAAAAGGCCAACACGATTTGGTATCGGGTTATGAACGAGTTCAACCAGAAAAATTTTCAAGTTCGTAACAAGGATATGTTAACAAGAAAGTGGCATACGTTTCAACGCAAATTGCCAAAAGTTTCTAGCGGTTTAAAAACGTGCTAAACATTTGTCAAAAAGTGGTGAAAATGAAGTGGATGATATGAGGCATGCTAGACAAATGTATCGTGACGATATAAAGGTGTTTCGTTTGCTCAAGAAGATGCGTGGTTAATTTTGAAGGCGTGTCCAAAATGGGACGCGCGGGCACCGATTGATTTAACCGGAGACGTCCCCGGTCAAAGCAACCAATAGCTATTCGGTGATGATGCACGATCATGTCCGGCTGGGAAACTACGCACCGGAAAAAAAACAAAACTCCGATACCTCGACTAGCACGGGGGGAAGTGCGTCAAGCAATTTGGAAGCTATGTCATCCGAGCTTTGATTTAGACGGGAAGCGGCCCAAGCTGCGTACGAGGCGGCTAGAGTGAAAGACGAGACGATAACGCGTTTGGAAGAATTTAAATTTTTTGGTATGAAAATGAGTGAGATAGATTCGGCCGTGGCATATTGGATCGAATTGGAAAAAAAATAGACTCCAAGAAAACTATAATTTGCCACCACCGCCAACCGACTATTTTAATTTATTTACTTATCGTATTTTTCATTTCGTAGTTTCTTTCGTAATTTCTTTATGTCATTTTTTTTAATGTAATATTTTTTATTTCGTATTATAATGTTTAATTTTATTAGTGAAGTGTTAAATATTTAATGAATGAAATTGTTGAGGGTAAAATTTTGTAAATTGTAATTTTAAAAAAATGTGAGTCCTAAAAGTGATGTTATTGGGTGTTATGATTACCTAATGTTTTTTGGTGTTATGTTATTTGGTGTTAAAATGATGTGGCGCTGACGTGGCGGGTTTTTTGGTGTTAACTCAAGTTATCACTCCCATTCCTCTTAGAGCATTGGGTATAATAACTTGGTGTTAAGTTTTAACACACCGCCACGTCAGCGCCACATCAGCTTTAACCTTTTCACCTTAAATAAATTAAAAAAAAAAAAAAAAAAAAAAGTCTTATCATAACTCACCTTAACTCAACTTTCACTCAATTTTTTTCAAATTCAACCCCTAAATTAAAACACAATCTTCATTTATTAAATAAAATAACATTAATTCTTAAACATATTACAATATGGGATTAAAAAAAACGTTACAACGAAAAAAAATTTACCAAAAAAGAAAACATTATGAAATAAAAAAAAACATTACGAAAAAAAACATTACGAAATACAATTATTCATTCTTGACGCTTTTAAACCCATATTTTTTGATGATTCGGTCCTTTTCTGAATTGATCAAAAGCACATAGTTTGGATCCTTGCCGGAAATGTCAAGCAACAAAAATTTCATCTCTTTCAACCTTGTTATCGTTTCATCTTTTTGTGCGGCCGCCCGATATGCCTTGGCCGCATCTTCACGTTTTAAATGATGCTCTTGTTGCATAGCCTCCCCGAATTGGATTGACGAAAAAGATCCTCCGGTACTCGTTCTCCCGGTGCTTGTCGTTGTCTCGGATTTGGCTTTCTTCAAAGCACGCTTTTTTTTCCATGGGACATGGTTCTTCATCATGACCAAACAAAGCCTCGTTTGTTTGGCTTGGGACATCGCCGGTTAAATCAACCGGATCCGGCGCGTCCCATTTTCTATGTTTACGCAAAACACCCCAAGCCTCCTCGTTGTTAAACGGCGCGGCTTTGTGCTCGTCAAGATACATTTGTTTTGCCCGTTTGAGGATATCCATCTCACTTTCCCCACTTTTTTGATCGCGTTGCGCCCGTTTGAAATAAGCGTTGAACTTTACGCAATCACGGTTCAACATTTTCCACTTGCCTTGTAGCATATCCTTGTTGCGGTGTTGAAAACTTTTTCTATTGAACTCATGTTGTACCCGTTGTCAAAACGTATCGCGAGGTTGGCAACGCCCGAGGAGCGGATCCTCGGAAGCGGCCACATAACACTAGGCAAATAATTTTTCCTCACTTGGTGACCAACGTGAATGCATGTTGGTCTCATTTTCTTCATTGTCCTCGTTTGATTCGGGGTCTTTGGATTTTTTGGACTTTCGTTTACCACCACGTTTGAATTTCTCTATGTGGAGACGTAGGTGTCGGGACTTTATTTGTTCGATTTCTGAAATGTTGTGACTTGTTTTGTGTGAATTTTAGATTTTGGAATTAGATTTATGGGTTTTAGTTGGCTGTTTTCTTGGAATATTGCCATTTCTTGATGTTGTTGGAAATTCTTTGACTCGACATGCGAATTGTTTTTAGGGTTATTCCAATTTTCGGTTTTAAAGATGAGCGCGTATGGTTTTTCACACCGATGGAGGTTCATGAAAGATTCGTTTGTTGTTTTTGCCTCCTGATTTTTAATTTTTTTTGCTAATAGAAGTGTTATTATAAAGTATCATTGAGTAGTGGAAGTGTGAAAAAATGATTTGTTAAATGAATACTTTTATAGTGGTTGGTTGGTTTGGATTTTATTTTATTTATTTATTTTATTTTCACAAGCTAGCGTTTTTAAACGTTTAAGGAGTTTAATGATTTTTTTTTTTTTTTTTTTTTTTAATTCCACAGCTTAGTTTAACAGTTATAGGGGGTGTTTTGGTGGAATTTTGTTTTATTTGATTACGTTGCGTCAAACCAATAACCTTGGCCACCGTTTACCGTGCCGTTAAACCGCAACACACACGGTGTGGGTTACGCCTTAACGCTGAAGGTTAACGTTTTTTTTAACGTGTGGGGGTGGGGGGGGGCGTTATT
>LBNU01013386.1:199811-222110 GCA_014162995.1 Artemisia annua
AGAAATACAAATTATCAAGCATATTGTACAACCAAATTAAATACAATTCCTGCATTAAATTTCACTACTACAAATAATAAAGCACATTATACAAATATTCAAGCCCAAACGGGCAACGGGTCAAATGGGCTTGAGCCCGAACGGGCGCGGACCAAACGAGCTCGAGCCCGAACAGTCACGGGCCAACGGGTTCGAGCCCGAACGGGCACGGGCTATACGAAATTCTTGATATCCGTAAATTTATTGTCAAAAAGAACATAATAAACTAAAATACATTATTCATAAAAAAAAATTATTTTAGGGTACCCGCCACTGCAACGCGCGGGTACCCTGCTAGTAGACATTTATGGGGACATAATAAGCTGCTAGGCCAGGCAACTGATTAGCTGCGTTTGTGTGTATATTAAGTTATTCATATGTGATATTCATTTACTCACACAGATAATTCTGTTCTTAATTATGTCAATATTCACACCCACGATTATATGTATTGTATGGTCATGTAACGAATATATTCCCTACATTTATACATTCCAAGAAAACATGAAGAATAAATCAATCATCAAACTAGCATTATATCTAATTACATGTTTGTAAATGATTAACAAAAGTCACAGTATTTAAGACACATGAGACATACGCATTTCCAGTTTCCTCCAACAAAGAACTTTCGTCTCATATTTGATCAAAAGCTTTCACAGCAGTCTTATAATCTTTTGAATTGTGTAAATGCTGATCACAAGCAGTATACACACCCTTGGACTCCACAAAATATAAGTGGTCTTTTCCAAATTTTTGTATGGAGTGTAGTTTTTAACGGATCACAAACAATTTTATTACCCTTGGGCTGTGTATTAGTGGGCCAAAGACCAAATCAATATTCGAGAATTTCATATAACTAAACTTTTCTCACGTATCAAAAGGAGCAGAGGTGCACAAATCGGGTATTTTTCCAAACCGAACCGGTTTTTAAACTGCTATCGGTTTGAGTCAAACTAGCCAAAAACCGGTTTTGACTAAAACCGGACCGGTTTGAAACCGGTTTTTGCCAACGAAAACCCAAACCGGAATGGACCGGTTGGGGGCGGTTTAAACCAGTTCCAAAAACCGTATTATTTATTTATTTATTTTTTATTTAAACAAGGGAGGAGAAGCTTTACGATACATGCTTTATCAAGGCTTCCTAAGCAGCCTTTGAGTACACCAGAGAGTGGGTTTTGGTGTGTGAAGAGGGTTGAATTTGATAAGGAAACTGAGTTGGTGTTTAATCAAAGTTTGGCTTTCATGTCGATTTGAGAGATGGATTGAGATCTATGCATGTAGAATTCAGACCAAATTATTCTTATGTTTCCATAGTTTGATTAAGAGAATAGAACGAGTTCAATTTTTTGTTGAATGAGAGTAAAATACAAGTAAAGAGTAAAACAATATATACACCATGTAATACACAAAGAGTGAAACAAATTTGTATAATACACGCACATGCCAGGAGCCTAGGAGGAAAAAGATCTGCAAAAATTATTTTAGGAGTGAATATTTTATATTGATAAACAACTAACATACAGCTAACATTATTTACAAATTTATACTATTGATATTGGTTTTCGTGATTTTGTTTGACTTCAATTTATTACACAAATTTAATGCACATCTAACTTTATTCACATTTATTCCCCTTTGTTCAATTCATCTAAAAAGTCTCACCTATCCCACCATCTTCTTCAGCATCACATGACAAATACATCTCCACACATACATCTCAACCAAAAATATACATACATCTCCACCCTACTAAGTTGTGAGTCAAAGGCTGTCAAAATTGAAGCAAGTAAGACTGGCAAAAGCTGTCAAAATGGGAGTCAAAAGTTGTCAAACAACCGGTTTAAAACCGGTTCCATACCACATGAATCGGAATCCGCTTAACTTATTCATTACCGGACCGGGTTTAACCGGTTTTCAAATCGGCCCAACCAAAAAAACTACAACCGGTTATAAAACCGCCGGTTCGGTTCAAGGAAAACCGGGTTTTAGGCAACCCTATTTCGGTTTTTATTTCCGGTTCGGTTCATGAACCGGTTTTCTGTGCATCTCTAAAAAGGAGAGATTGATAAATATTTTATATCTATTTTTTATAATTTAAATATCTCATTAATTGATTATTGTTAGACAAAATAAATTATACCACTACGACGATTATTTAATTATCTTTCTAAAGACGGGCACTTTGATGTACTTTCGAAAAACTTTTTTTTGGCCATTTTATTTTCGGTATCGAAATTCACATGACATATCTGATGTGCGCGGGATTGCGACCACGCAACAGGTTTTACCTCTCAAGGGATCTTGAGAAGCTTGCAATCCCACCAGGCAGTGTACCTGACCGATGTAGTATAGTGTAGTGGTAAGTACGGGGGATTGATCGTTCTCTCACAGGGAATAGTGTTCGTTAGGTATGAAAAACTACTCTAATAGGTCTAAGGGTGAGGGATGATTATTTTTGTATTTTTATATTTTATAAAAGCAAGTAAAATCTCGGGTTTGAAGGATTGGGCGGAATTAGTTGCTAGTCAACTAACCTAAAAACTAAAATTGCAAATAAAATAAAAATAACTAAAACTAAGTGGTTGTGAAACTTATATGGAGACAAATGTGTTTACTTAGATTTCCTTACTCCCTAACTATCTTTTACCGGTTAATTAGTGTGTATTAATTGCATGGATGACGGGTGTATTCCTTAATACCATTTGTGGGGTGGCGTACGTACTTCCCCAACTCTATAAGCTCCTACTTCACTCCTATGTCGAGCCTGCTAGAAGCTCCTAACATGGGATCATTAGAATTCGCTCATGCATTAAATACAACCATAAAAACCTAGTACGCATTGGTTCATGTTTCTTAAGACGTTCAAGCACGTTACCATATAGGAGGTTGGCCAGTTTTCTTAAGCCTAACATCGATAAACATTCATCCAATACAAGTAATAACACACCAATCAACCAATAATCAATAGTTAGGTTTCATTAGATCTAAGCAAACACAATAAAAATCTAGCCTAGCATGTTAATTGAAAGACAAGCATAAGATATAATTAACCAACACATAGACATATTGATTAATTTGAATGGAGACTTATCTTCAATTGAACATGGAAGAATCAAGGGTGAAAAACCCTTGAAAAAACTGTAAAATCGTCTAGGGTTTTGTTCCCAAAAGTTGCACACTAATGAATGAAAAATAGAAAAGTATTTATAGAGATTACACTCTGACGGCGTCAGGCTTTAGGTTCTGACGCCGTTAGCTCGCCGCCATTAGGGTTCTCGGATGGCCTAGATCCATGTCTGACGCCGTCACTTGTAAATATGCTCTGGGTCGTCACTCTTTAGCTTAACACCTGACGGCCTAGGATTATTAACACCTGACGCCGTCAGGTGTTATTTCCATGTTTTCTTCTTAGGGCGTCACGTATAGTCTGAATCCACTCCTTTGTCTTAGTTGGCTGACGACGTCACCTTGTGACTCTGACGCCGTCAGGTAGGATTTCCAGCATGCTTTTGAGACTTTGTCGTTTTCTTCACTTTATGCTCCAAAAATGTCCAAAATGATGTGTTTTCCAGAATTCTTCTCAAAAGTACCTAAAATGACGAAAGGAACGATTTAGTGCAATATTTGATCACATTAACTCGAATTAGGGCTTAAATGACCCCCTAAAACGGGTACACTTTTCGTCTCATCAAATACCCTTCACTTGAGATGCTTGTCCTCAAGCAAATAGGCTTTTATTCCAATCAAAATATGAGTTAGGGGTCATTTAACACTAATATAAAAGTAATTACAACAAATAGTTACTCGACCCTAATCATAATAAGCACATAAATCATACACTAGCACCTCACAAATAGTGTTTGGATACTCTCATCTCTCGGGTGTTATAAACCTATACAACTACATTTGAAACGGAATAAAATCACTCACTACCTGTCATAGCAAATAGATTACCATGGGCTTGGGAGAGGATCAATTACTCCTCCACTAGGCGTAAGCACCTAAGATAAACTATCAAAGAGGGCTTTCCAAAGGGTTGTAATGTAAGGTGTAGGGATATGATAAACACGGTTTGGTTGGAATAAAGGGTATTTTACTGGTGGCAAGTTAATTATCATGATCAAATACATGTACTATACAATGTTGCTAAGCCAAGACTCGACTCAATCTTAGGCTAAAAATGAAATAACAAAAACATAAACAAACATAAAAAGAAACGGGATAGTAGTCCGTATGTTTTTTCTACTTCTCTTTTTCTCATTTTTTTGTATTTTTCTTGATTTTTTCGATTTTTTTTCCATACACTCTTGCCCTACCATCCAAAATAATACATCATAGGGGCCTCGGTTCTCCCCTTACACTTGAGCTTTTACATACTTTACAAATAACTAATCTAATGACTCGAATTAAGATAATCGAAAAACTTGGAGTACTTTTAAAATATTTAGCACATATGGGGGTAATAATGATGTTCATCCCCATTACTCCATTAAACTAGTACTTTACCCATGAGTCCCAATCGTCCCAAAACAATATGTACAAGATATGACTCGACTTAGCAACCATGTAATCAATTAGATAATTAACAAAGGGTTTAACACAAATGTTGTCACAATAATGCACTAAAGATGAGTGCATACAAGGTAGGCTAAGGCGATTTGGGTGTACATTTAAGTGGGGTGTAACAAATTCTCACTTTGAGTAAGATGCTCAAAGGTCGAAACGAAAAGATAGGCTCTGAGGGGTGTACTAGGGGTATCGTGTACCAAAAATGGGTACAACGCAAAGGGTGTGGGAGAATTACTTGACCAATGTAGCCAACGTAATTATAACAAAAACACGGGTGTAAAACAAGGGGTTAATCCTAATGCCTCTTATCATGTAGTAGATCTAACTACACGAATGTAGTCTCACTTGTGGATTTGAGATGGTCCTAACGCAAGTTCTAGAATCTAAGTGCTACCGGTACACACATCATAGCATAAATGCTTTTCCTACCAATTCTAGGGGCGAACCTCACATATTTGGGGTGGAAAATTTTTTAGTGGTAGGGTTTTTGTGCTAGTCATATAATTTCCTATCCATGAGACGCTTATTAGGACCAAAGTTTCACTTCTAAATGTTGTAAAAAATTTTAAATTGGCGCTAAAATTGCCCTAACAAATATTTCTCTCGGTTTTATTACAAATTTACTATCAAACAAACAAAAATCAAGCGCAATTGCATTCTCTAAGGTGTCTTCATTTCCCCCCCTTACACTTAAACCGAACATTGTCCCCAATGTTCACATAAAAGATGTAAAAGTAATGAAAATGAAAGAATGAAACAAATACTCCCCTGATTCGTTTGGTGTGGATAGTGAGGTAACATGGTTAGATCTTCTTCCAAGAAAGATGAACGCTCAAAGCTTCCCTTCCGAAATATAAATCATCTCCTTGTCCAAAATAACCTGTTAACCTGAAAAACAATAAAGGCGAACCTCGCGTAAAATCGGCGGTATAATCTATAATAGGATATAATGCTTGTGGAATGAATGTTTTTGCAGAATTCCTGGAGATTATAAGTTAGAGAATTAACAAAACTTTTTATGATTCCGGAAGAAAAACAAAACTTTCAAAAATTTCAGAAAATTACTGCCTGACGCCGTCAGGTTGTAATGCCTGACGCCGTCAGAAATGATCTGACAGAATTCTCATGTTAAGTTTCCGGAAAATTTTTGGAAAAACTATACCTTACTTCCTGGAATTCCTGCAAAAACATCATTATGACTCGATACAAGCATTTGACTCAAACAAGTACTAATATGCATGTTAATTTACATTGTTATGATTCATGTTCATTCGTTCTTATAAACCGATTTAGATTTCCCTTACACTTATCTTTTGCAAAATACCTTTATATGTAGTTAAGACGAAGTTAAAAACAAAATAAAGCATTTTCACAAGTTAGTTTTTGAAGCATGAATCAATAACAAGAAAAATAACCTACATACGGAAACAAATAAAATCAAATAAACAAACAAATAAACACAAAGCTTGGGTTGCCTCCCAAGAAGCGCTTTTCTTTATTAACGAGTCTTGTAGCTAGACTCAAAGTCACGGGCTCTATTATGTTTCCCTACCCCGCATTAGAAATGCGGTTTTGAAGTCTCTAACCACTCCTTCATCCCACTGATATTCTGGGCCTAAAGCCAAGCATTTTGAGAAGTAGGTCATCCTCCTATCATAATAGACCTCAACATCAATCTCATCGTCCTTGATTTCATGGGGTCGGAGAACCTCAACCGGCAGATCTCTTACACCCTTGAACTCCTCCCGCACGTGAGGCATGACATAAGTGACCCTCTCAATTCCCCTTGCAAACTGAACTGTTCCCTTATCGCGATCGCAATTCATTCCAGACTCATCGACAAACGGTTTTCCTAATACGATTTCTCCTAACTCATGGTCGATGATGCCCCTAACATCTCTAGGATTATGAAATTACAACGATAAGTGAAGTTTCCTACTAAGACATGAACCCCCTTTATCCTCCCTAGAAAGTTACACAATTTAGATGGGTCATTGGGGTCTTTCCTAGGGTCTAACCATTTGCTCATGAGCCAATTGTAGTAGAGCCTGGACATAACATTCATGGGTGCCTTCGGATCGATGTATGTGTGCTCATTAAACATATGACCTACCATGCAAGGGATTTTAATATTCAAATAGTCGTGCTTCCTAATCCATGGTTTCTTCCTATATCTCAGGGGGCATGGGTGCTTCAAGAGAAATTTATGGTAGTTTAATTCCTCAAGTGTTGGTGTGGGGTTTTGAACTACTATTAGTTCATCATTAGGCTTACTCTCCTTATCTTTGCTAAGGTGGGCGAGTCTCCTTTCTTTATCAATTGATTCAATGAGCTCATTAAACGCCTTAATATCCCTTTCCATTTTACTGCGTCGCGAAACATTCTCCCTAATTCTCAAAAGTCGGTAATTCCTATCCATAGTGGCGCACTTTTTACGAACAATTGCACAAAGAAAAAGATAGACTAAAGAAAACCTAGAAAAATAAAATAAAAATCTCACTAGAAAGGAATCTAGTGAGTAGACCTAATAAAATAAAAATTCAACCTAAACAATAACTATTCCCCGGCAGCGGCGCCAAAAACTTGATGCGTGGTTTTGCAACCTTACAACAGGTTTTACCTCTCGAGGGATCTCAAGAGGCTTACAACCCCACCAGGCAGTGTACCTGACCGATGTAGTATAGTGTAGTGGTAAGTACGGGGGATTGATCGTTCTCCACAGGGAATAGTGTTCGTTAGGTATGAAAAGCTACTCTAATTAGGTCTAAGGGTGAGGGAAGATTATTTTTGTATTTTTTTTTTATATTTTATGAAAGCAAGTAAAATCTCGGGTTTGAAGGAGTGGGCGGAATTAGTTGCTAGCCAACTAACCCAAAAACTACTATTGCAAATAAAATAAAATAACAAGAAAATAAAAGGTTGTGAAACTTATATGGAGACAAGTGTGTTTACTTAGATTTCCTTACTCCCTAACTATCTTTTACCGGTTAATTAGTGTGTATTAATTGCGTGGATGACGGGTGTATTCCTTAATACCATTCGTGGGGTGGCGTACGTACTTCCCCAACTCTATAAGCTCCTACTTCACTCCTATGTCGAGCCTGCTAGAAGCTCCTAACATGGGATCATTAGAATTCGCTCATGCATTAAATACAACCATAAAAACCTAGTACGCATTGGTTCATGTTTCTTAAGACGTTCAAGCAAGTTACCGTATAGGAGGTTAGCCAGTTTTCTTAAGCCTAACATCGATAAACAATCATCCAATACAAGTAATAACACACCAACAACCAATAATCAATAGTTAGGTTTCATTAGATCTAAGCAAACACAAAATAAATCTAGCCTAGCATGTTAATTGAAAGACAAGCATAAGATATAATTAACCAACACATAGACATATTGATTAATTTGAATGGAGACTTATCTTCAATTGAACATGGAAGAATCAAGGGTGAAAAACCCTTGAAAAAGCTGTAAAATCGTCTAGGGTTTTGTTCCCAAAAGTTGCACACTAATGAATGAAAAATAGAAAAGTATTTATAGAGAATACACTCTGACGGCGTCAGGCTTTAGGTGCTGACGCCGTCAGCTCGCCGCCATTAGGGTTCTCGGATGGCCTAGATCCATGTCTGACGCCGTCACTTGTAAATATGCTCTGGGCCGTCACTCTTTAGCTTAACACCTGACGGCCTAGGATTATTAACACCTGACGCCGTCAGGTGTTATTTCTATGTTTTCTTCTTAGGGCGTCACGTATAGTCTGAATCCACTCCTTTGTCTTAGTTGGCTGACGACGTCACCTTGTGACTCTGACGCCGTCAGGTAGGATTTCCAGCATGCTTTTGAGACTTTGTCGTTTTCTTCACTTTATGCTCCAAAAACGTCCAAAATGATGTGTTTTCCAGAATTCTTCTCAAAAGTACCTAAAATGACAAAAGGAACGATTTAGGGCAATATTTGATCACATTAACTCGAATTAGGGCTTAAATGACCCCCTAAAACGGGTACACTTTTCGTCTCATCAATATCATATGTGATTTAACACTAATATCGAAGTTCGAACACCAAACATTTGTACTTAAATTGACATAAGTATTTGTCTATAAATAATAATAAAAAAATCCCGTTTTTTGCAATGAAAAACACATATTTATGGCTTTCTAACCATGCATCACATACCGTATTCGAATTATATATTATAACAGTTCATTCGTGAAACTTCTATAATCACATGTGATAACAACATATGTAGTAAAAATCACATGTGATTGAGATCACGTGTAGTTAAAATCACATGTGATTTTATGTGTTTCATCCAACTTTGATGAATTAACTGAACTAATCTATAATTCAAAATACAATGTGTTATATATGCTTGGAAAGCTATAATTGTCTAGTTTCAAGAAAAAAATGTGAAACTTTTAAAATATTGTAGAAAACATTATGTTCATTTTATTACATGTTTAGATATTCGAATATTCAAATTAGTGTTTAATCACATGTGATTTCTCATGCAAATTTCAACGAAAAAAATATGAAAATAAGAAGAAAAGGAAAAGTTTGTCAATGTATATCAAAATGTCTATCAATAGAAAGATAATTAAATACTCGTCGCGATAGTGCAATTTTTTTCACTTAACGATTAGCGGTTTAAGAGATATTAAATTTTGAAAAAAAATAATAAGTGAAAGTCGGTTTGTTATCTAGTCTAAAAATGAGTGGCAAAGATTGATCTCTTGATAAGTAAATAAATGTTTGTTATGTAAATTAACTTAAGAGGATACATCCCTGCTGCAAACAGCAGGGAGTTACCTACTGTAACCAGCAAATATGATCCCTGATTATTCACTAAATGATCCCTGATTGTTCACTTTCCAATAAATATGGTCCCTTATTTAGCCTAGTAGCAGCGAATAATCCCTGCTGTTTGAAGTAAGGATTATTTTCCCTTAACTTAAATCATCCCATTTTCACACTTAATTTATTTTATATTTACCCAAAGAATCTTTATCATATCATACATACCCGTGTAAAATAGTTAAATTTCAAATTTACTGATTGTTGCCTCATTTTTGTAGAACCAAGCACAATATGAACAATAAACCCTCCAGATCAATACATATATACTTTAGCAAAATTGCGTGTAGCATCTCATATGATTTGTGTGTAATTCTTAGAGTTTTCTTAATACTCTACATAAACTTTTGATAATTTTTTACATTTAGACAATTGGGTTCAATCAATCTAATATGTTTATAAGGACTTAATCAAAAAGTGATATGTAACAGTGTAATACATCATTTTGGGTTCGCATTATCAACGAGCGAGACCTCTACACTTCATAACCCGTGTCGATATTTATCATATTATTTGAAAACCGGATCGATTTCCTTTTGTTTTATCTAAACTTTCCTTTCTTATTTTAGTGTTATAAACTAGTTTAGGTGATTGTGTTTTACTTAAGATCAATGGCCTTATATAAGTTTAGCTTAAAACGGGTTACGAGATATGGAGTGCACACTCGTCATAGTTAGCTTGATACCACCACAACAAAGACGCCGGGGTCAAAGGGCAGCGCCCCTATTGGGTTCCACTCCCAACTGAGCGGGCGGCGGCGCCTAAAAAACCTAAACGATTTTTACTAATCGGTGTTAACAGTTTTCCCACAAAAAACCCAACCGACACATCTTTTACCAACCAACTCAATGATTGGTATATAACCGAAAATAACTGAATTTCGGTGATTGACATAGCCAGATTTCTTGTCTCATTTACAAAACATAACAACAGACAATGTTTCAGATTGATTTCTCGTGTCTTAGATTTCAATTGCCAATCAATCTTATCCGATTAAGGATTTCGTGAATCCGATACACATAAGGTCGAAATACTTTAATCTAAAAAAAGTAACACGATTTATATTGATATCCAGATTATAAACCATTCACACACAAGTAAATTTCCAACAAATTTTGACATCATATNATAGCCAGATTTCTTGTCTCATTTACAAAACATAACAACAGACAATGTTTCAGATTGATTTCTCGTGTCTTAGATTTCAATTGCCAATCAATCTTATCCGATTAAGGATTTCGTGAATCCGATACACATAAGGTCGAAATACTTTAATCTAAAAAAAGTAACACGATTTATATTGATATCCAGATTATAAACCATTCACACACAAGTAAATTTCCAACAAATTTTGACATCATATTATGCACAAACCGAATATTTCCATTATTTTGTATTATCATATTAAAAATATTATTTTAAGGTAAAAAAGAAAGGGCATAATAGTTATATACATGCCACAACAAGCAGGGGTGTAAACGAGTCTAATCAACTCAAATTTTGAAATGGCTCGTCTCTAACTGACAATATTATGTCCGGATCAAGCTCAGCGACCTTCATAAGGGAAGCTCAAGCTCGGCTCGTAAAGGATTTAGTTTTGGCTCAAGCTCGACCGGAAAAGCTTGATTTATTTATTCGTAAAGGATTTAAAATAAGATTTGAATTCAGCTCGAGCTCATGTCGAAAAGTTAGATACATTCATAAAAAGTGTATACACCATGTGTATTTTAATACAAACCATTAAAATATACATAAAACACATGTATATCACTTAAAAGCTCGAAAAACACGAAGTGAGTCTATATAAACTCGAGCTCGACTCATCATTAAACATATCGTAACATCTTAGGTCGAGTTCGAGCTTGATTTTGCTTGACAAAAACTCAATAGGTTTACATCCCTAGCGAGTAAAAGGGGGTCTATTTGATACTTTAAAATTTTACTTAGGCAAATACTCCCTCCGTCCCAAAATTATTGTCCACTTTGAATTTTCAAAGTCAAAATGGTTCAACTTTGACTACAAATATATATTTTTTTATTATATAATACTTAATGAAAAATTATACCATTGAAAAGTAGATTTAAAACTCAATCCATTTATATATTTTGCATCAAATATTATATAACACCCACAAAAATATTTAAGGTCAAAGTTGAAGAAAAAATACTAAAAAAGTCAATACTGGACAATAAATTTGGGACGGAGGGAGTATATAATTAGAAACGAATAAAAGTGGAGATAAAAAATCTTTCTTACTACAATGTCACATTTACAAATTTCATATTTTTTATTTTTTTGAACATTACAAATTTCACAATTGAGAGGGACATCTTCAACAAAATATATTAATTTGAGAAACCTATATGCAATTTTTACGTAAATAATATTACCAAGTCCAAGGACTGTAAGTGCAATTTTTACTAATTTAGAAATCCTAATTTTTAACCTAAACCTACAATATATATCGGTGCCTAACACATCTTGTCACATACACACTTACAGTTCCGCCACCACTACAATTATGATGCTCTGTTGGGATCTCAGCCGTCTATTCATTTGCCGATTAGATCAATCATGAATATGGCTGCTATGCACCTGTCTTTCAATACTGATCCGATTTCCATACCCAAATCAGGTAAAAATTTTATCAACTCACTTGTGTATTACTGTATCAGTTTAGTTTATTATTTTTATATTTTTTTGTTTGTACTTTCTTTTTTTTAATATAACTGCCATCTTTTCTTATTAGTTTATGTTAAAATAAATGTTTATTTTTAGACTTCAATCATGCTAAATGCTTTTATAACTTGTAAAGATTATGTGAAAATTTCATTTTGTTAAAATTGTATGTATTTGTAAAATAAATATTTAATTGGAGGCTGAGAAAGCTTACACTATGTAAAACTTATGTTTATTATAAATACTGATTTTTAATGTAGAAGAAAATCAGAAAGTAAAGTTTCACTGACATGAATAAATTCTACCTTCTAGTAGAAACATAAAATTAAATATAAAGATATGTTTTGTTGTAACAAGTACTGTGTACTCATATGTTTATTTTTATTTTTGAATCAGCTACATATGGGAGTACAAAATTTAGTCAGATTATAGTTAGTTTGTACAAGACGTTAGTAGAAATGGTTTGATTTATTCTTTTGAAAAAGATGAGATAGTTAAGTATCCATATGATGGACATGGTTATTCTTCGGTTATCTAGAGTCAAGTTTGGGTTCTTTTGATGTGCGTTATAACTTGTGTATTTATTGAAGCCTTTATTTTTGGTGAGTTCTGTTATTTCATATTAGCTTCTTTTGATCTGTAAATGAACAATATGTATTAATTTTTGCTATGATATATGGTCTATAGATTGCTTTTAAATAAAACCCGTAACATATTCATTTTATCGACTTTTTTTTATGAAAGGGTTATAACATGATTTTGTGATCTTTTTTCAGGAGGTGGAAATGGTATCCCATAATATGTGCTTCCTCTATATGAAGCATCAATTAGAAGTGGTTGGTATTGTTTTGTCTCACTTAACCCGTAGGCACAACCCTTCACATTGCCGCATACACAGAAACACGTGTAACATCGTAGAACTGTAGAAGACTTTGCCTAAAACAAGGACTTGCCTACTACATCTATCGGATAAGGTGGATTCGGAATTTAGAACGGTTTTGGATGGTAGCAAGTGCATCAAAACACATTGTTGCCATCCATTATACAAATCCGCTTTTCCATTCCAAATTAGATGTTCTTAAGCATCTTGTTTTAATAAACACACGGTCATCTCGTAATGTAGATGGAGAGTCGTATTATGATCGAAAGTTGTTTGAGTCTCTTGATTACTACGCGTCTTTTGTAATGGACAAATAATGCCATTGTATATTGTCACCGTATTTGGAGATATATGGTGCCAAAATACATTAGCATTGTTTTTCGATTACAAAAGTTGTTTATTAGTCACGAGACTCAAACAACTTGCGATCATTAATTCTATTCCTCATCTAGATTACGAGTAGTTTGTATGTTTATTAAAACTGGATGCTTAATAACATGTAAAATTGAAATGAGATGTATTCCTTTTAATTGTAAGTATTCATAAAGAATTGTACTCTTTAAAATTGAAATGAGATGTATTCCTTTTAATGTTATCACACTTTTTATATTCATTATATGAAAGTTGTTTGCCTCATGTAGTGTTAGTTTGTGGTTTCTTTCATTAACTTTGCACTAAATTATCGTGTTTGGTTAATGTGAGTTCCTCATTTTTATTGTTAGATTTATCATACGATTTTATTATATAAAGTACTTCAATTATACGGATGATGCAGGGGTTTAATTGTTGATATTTGACTTTTAATCGGTAAGAGCATCCACAATGGGTCAAGTTGTGTAAAGCTTTTTACTATTCTAAAAAGCTCTTTGGAAGAGTTTTTTCATTGCATCATAAGCTTTTTGAAAAGCTTTTCTAAAATAACTTGGTAAACTTTAAATCTTTTTTCTACAACCTTTTGTCATTAAATGCAGGCATAATTCTCGAAATACCCAGGTTGCATTGGTGCACATCACTTCCGAGACCCTAATTGTTGGTAACATCAAAATAGATCGAGTTGCCCTATACAATTGGGCAACTCAAACCTTAAAGCGACAAGTGTGACTTTACTGATTACGAGGTGCTGAGTCATAGGGCAACTTGTGTACTTTTTAGGCAACTGCTCAGAGTTGCCCAATTTTAGTACAATCATGTCGGACGTTTCTATATGTGGTTTGGTAGTGCAAGTTGTCTAAGGCAACCGGTCTACTTTGTGATCGCCAACAATTAGGGTCCCGGAAGTGATGTATACCAAGGTAATAGATCTATTTTGAGAATTATCCCTTAAATGTATTATGCATTGATCATGCATTAAATACATAAGTCATTAAGAGTTGATGCATTGTAGATATTCTAATAGAGCAATTTTTTTTTTTTTTTTTTTTTTTTTTTTTTTTTTTTTTTTNCTTATATTTGTATAAAAACCAATGTTGCAAAAATTGGTCAACTCGGCCTTGTAATCGGGGATTACAAGGTGCACGGCCTTTCACCTTGTTGATTTTTACAAGGTAATCGGCCTTGTAATCGGTTATTAATCGCTACAAGGCCTTCAACCGCCTCAGTACCGACTCACGATTTTTGCAACATTGATAAAAACCTATAAAGTTTAATAACAAACACACCATTTGTTTATCAAAAAAGACAGTCTAATATCAAAATACATATAATCCATCGAAAACGTATGTTCTAAACTTTAGGATGACTACAAAGTTAAGAAGATTTAACATTATTGGATAAAAAGATTTTCTTGAACTTTAAACATAATAAAGATATCACAAACGATTGAATACAATATATTCATTCAGTGGAAAATGTATAAATTTATGCTCACCTACTCACAACCTTAGTTCATATCTAAGCTAACCATAATTAGTGTAATTTACTATAGTAATATTAAACTCACTTTGACCAATACTCATAACTCTCCACTAACACTCTCTCCAATTTTGCTCTAGTGCCATCTTCGGTACCTTCTTCGTTCTTAACCAATATCTGACCATCATCACCTAAAAAAAGTAAGAAACGGTCAGTTTCAATGAGCCGGTTCGTCCCGGGTCGACTGAAACCCTCCAGTTCTATCTGGGTTGTAAATCCTCATAAAACCGGGTTGCTACTAACCAATCGCTTAAAGCCTTTAAATACATAGAATGTCTTAGTCAAACTATCCAATGACACACTCGTAATTAAATACCTAAAAAACCAGTTTTTGGGTGTTTCATGTGTACATGTGAGATAATAATAATAATTAAAAAAAAAGGTCTTCATTAGTTATGACGTAGAGCTAAGTAGTAGTTTATGTTGTAGAATCAATTTCGGGTGACTGGTCAACACGCTTTCAAATCTTCTATGCCGTATAGCTGTATAACCCGTTACGGTGTATAAGGTACGTCAAGAAAATGTTTCAGAGTCTTCACTATCTACGGCGTAGAGTATTTCGCCTCTCTACGGAGTAGTGCTTTATTTTCTAGCTTTTCTTACGTTTTCTTCCAAATTGATCCAATTTCCACATCTTTACGTTCTACTGCTCATAAATACCCTATTATCCAAAATGGAAGAAATTAAGTACCAAATCTTATATAAACCAATAATAATGAGTAAATATGTGGGATAATAATAGTAAAAACACTATATAATTTGATGTTATTATGTTACCTCAGCTTCCTCATGTGTTACCTTAACAATTTCGTTGGTTGAGGCAACATCATTTAAGTCATTCTTCTTCCTTTCTTCAGCTTTTAGGATTTCAGTTATCTCCTTTCTAGTGACCCTAACCACCTCTCCAAATTCGAGTCGGTAGTCAATCAGGTCAGGGACTGATGAAGATTCAGCTTGAATGATTGTGATTGATGATAGGGTCTGAGCAAGGTTGATTTCAAGGATGGGAAGTTTGGTTTTAGTAAGATTAAAGATCATACTGTCTTCAACCCTAAACATCTTTTTCTTGCCTTTGGTGTCTTGTGATTGCTATACAGAAGAAGATGTATGAATGTTCTCAGTTGGCCTGAAAGAAGAGATGGGCTCGGGAATCTCATAGTCCCACACTTTATCCCCTCTTAGTTGCTGAGGAGGGACCCTTGTAGATAACTAAGGTCGTGGCTTCAGTTGGTGTTGGCTAAGGGTTTGGTTTGGGTAGGCTCAGTTGGTGTCTCCCCCTCAGCAATTGATGGGGCCAAAGAACCAGGAACTGATGAAGTACCGACTGAGATTGTGAACTGAAGGAGATTTACCATGTCTTGAAATGATGTCTTGAGGTCTGAAAGGTCAGTCTTGATGGAGGAGAGATCAGAGGCTATGGCAACTTAAGAGTCTTCAATTGTGGATAGTCTTTTGCCTTTATACCATGCCAAGGACTGATTATCTATAGCAAGAGACCTCAGGCTTGCCTTGATGTCCGGTATATCACCCTCAGAAATGTATCCTAATATGCTTTCAGTGACTAAAGTCAAGGATTCAATCTTCTCTTCAGTTCTATTTACAACCTTCCCAGCTACTGAATCCGTTCTTGACTATGTGTATGAGGTCGACCTAAGCAGCCCCTATTTCANTAGGAGCTTTTAGAGAGGAATTGCTTGATGAGTTAATATTGGTTCTGAAGATGCTTTAGATTAGTCATTTTTTACTTAGTTCTGATATTGTATTTCTTTATCATGGAACCTTTTGTAACTTTTGTATCCATTTGTATTATTAAAGTTTATGCTTGTGTTTGTTCTGATTGACACCATGAATGTGACACTTTAGCCCTTGTCGGGTTGGGGTGTTACACAGGGACTGATGAAGATTCAGCTTGAATGATTGTGATTGATGATAGGGTCTGAGCAAGGTTGATTTCAAGGATGGGAAGTTTGGTTTTAGTAAGATTAAAGATCATACTGTCTTCAACCCTAAACATCTTTTTCTTGCCTTTGGTGTCTTGTGATTGCTATAAAGAAGAAGATGTATGAATGTTCTCAGTTGGCCTGATAGAAGAGATGGGCTCGGGAATCTCATAGTCCCACACTTTATCCCCTCTTAGTTGCTGAAGAGGGACCCTTGTAGATAACTAAGGTCGTGGCTTCAATTGCTGTTGGCTAAGGGTTTCGTTTGGGCAGGCTCAGTTGGTGTCTCCCCCTCAGCAATTGATGGGGCCAAGAACCAGGAAGTCAGGAACTGATGAAGTACCGACTGAGACTGTGAACTGAAGGAGATTTACCATATCTTGAAATGATGTCTTGAGGTCTGAAAGGTCAGTCTTGATGGAGGAGGGATTAGAGGCTATGGCAACTTAAGAGTCTTCAATTGTGGATAGTCTTTTGCCTTTATACCATGCCAAGGACTGATTATCTATAGCAAGAGACCTCAGGCTTGCCTTGATGTCCGGTATATCACCCTCAGAAATGTATCCTAATATGCTTTCAGTGACTAAAGTCAAGGATTCAATCTTCTCTTCAGTTCTATTTACAACCTTCCCAGCTACTGAATCCGTTCTTGACTATGTGTATGAGGTCGACCTAAGCAGCCCCTATTTCAGCATGTTTGTCATCAGCATCATTTAAGACTTCATGAACCACATAATCTCCAACAGACTTAAGATGAGCCATTAGTGTTTCTTCATTCTCGAAGATGTGTGTTGGTGTTGGGGCAACATGAATTAGGCTTCCTTATATTTTATTGATGACAAATAAACCTTCGCAACACATAAAATCACAAACGTTAGCCAAAAATCAAACGACCCAAAGGCTGGGTCTGGCGCTGCTAGCGCTCCGACGCGCAGGCAGTGCTAGGCTTCTGTCTTGGTTCGTCACGGTTTTTGAAAGTCGGCTTTCCCCTTACCCGACAAATGTGGATCTTTTAATACAGGTATGAATATGATAAATGCTTCATTAGGAACACTCGAAACGGGTTTTAGACTTAGAGGGACTCAAAATTACAACCTCACATTTTTGACAAAACGCCAACTCAAGTATTTTATTAAACACCTCTAGCCAGGCTTTTCAAACCTAGGAGACTCATATCTTTCACATAAAATCAAGTGAAAGTATTCATATAGCCATAGTACGTGTTTACGTCTTCTCTAATCAGGTAACGGGTTTACTGCCTTATTGTTCAAACAAAGTCAAAGGTCCTTTTGCGTAAATGCATCTTTACCCGTTATGGGATATGCTTTACTATGATGCAAAGCACTTAGCTTGTTTGCATAAAGATGATTATTGATTACGTCAAGTTGTGGAAAATCACGAATTATCATATTGTGAATACTTGAAGTTGAGTTATTTGAACTTATGGGTATCATTTGATTTTTATATCCAAAACACAACCCACAATCATCATTGCCCATTCTTTTCTTTCTTAAATGACAATATGATTATCTCATAATCAATCATTTGATTATTTCTTCATTACCAAACAACACTTTTACCAAATAAACCTTTAAACCATTTCAAAATTCTTTCAAATCTTATCCCCAACATTCTCTAAATATTCCCTTCCATTCCATGTACTTGATTGTACTTTTTGTCCCATACATTCTCACATTCTCTCTCCAACATTCTCCCAACCACCAATATTCAACCACATCACCACATTATCTTAAGTAACCATATCAACCTCTTTTTCACCACATTCTCTCTAAACCTCTACAAATCAAACACATCACCACATTCCTTCTTCCTCTATATTTTGAATTTGAATTCACAAAACTTCCCACCACATTTCTCATTCCAACTCACATACTCACACTCCAACATTCAAATTTGAATCCAAGACAAAGGCTCACCATCACATCACTCTCCCATCAATACAACTCACCTTCATCACATACTACCTTTCCTATCTCTTCTCTCCTCTCACAATTGAAATTTGAATTTCAAAACCAAAGGCTCCTTTCCATCACATCGCTACAACTCATACANCAGGTAACGGGTTTACTGCCTTATTGTTCAAACAAAGTCAAAGGTCCCTTTGCGTAAATGCATCTTTTCCCGTTATGGGATATGCTTTACTATGATGAAAAGCACTTAGCTTGTTTGCATCAAGATGATTATTGATTACGTCAAGTTGTGGAAAACAAAGCACTTAGCTTTTTGCATCAAGATGATTATTGATTACGTCAAGTTGTGGAAAATCACGAATTATCATATTGTGAATACTTGAAGTTGAGTTATTTGAACTTATGGGTATCATTTGATTTTTATATCCAGAACACAACCCACAATCATCATTGCCCATTCTTTTCTTTCTTAAATGACAATATGATTATCTCATAATCAATCATTTGATTATTTCTTCATTACCAAATAACACCTTTACCAAATAAACCTTTAAACCATTTCAAAATCCTTTCAAATCTTATCCCCAACATTCTCTAAATATTCTCTTCCATTCCATGTACTTGGTTGTACTTTTTGTCCCCTATATTCTCACATTCTCTCTCCAACATTCTCCCAACCACCAATATTCAACCACATCACCACATTATCTTAAGTAACCATATCAACCTCTTTTTCACCACATTCTCTCTAAACCTCTACAAATCAAACACATCACTACATTCCCTCTTCCTCTATATTTTGAATTTGAATTCACAAAACTTCCCACCACATTTCTCATTCCAACTCATATACTCACACTCCAACATTCAAATTTGAATCCAAGACAAAGGCTCACCATCGCATCACTCTCCCATCAATACAACTCACCTTCATCAGATACTACCTTTCCTATCTCTTCTCTCCTCTCACAATTCAAATTTGAATTTCAAAACTAAAGGCTCCTTTCCATCACATCGCTACAACTCATTCAAATTACACGCACACTTCCCTCACAACCCTTTCCTTCCCTCACACACTTGCCAACTCACATCTATCTATGCCAACTCAACCTTATCTCTTCTCTTCGATCACACTCCAATATTTCAAATTTTAAATCCAAACTTAGGCTCCCCATCACATCAAGCCAACTCAATCCCATCTCACCCTCCTTTCCAAGAAATGGAATATTCTTGGCATATTCCTTTCTAACCAAACCATGACAACTCACCTATCCTAACCATGGTTATCTTCTAACCTTATTCTACATTTGAATTTAAAACATTCACCCTCTTCTCCAAGAAAAGCATATTCTTTATTCTCTTGGCATATTCTCTTCTCCCTTAACCATGCCAACTCATTTAACCTAACCATGCTTTCTTGCTAACCTAACCTTACTCTCTCACTTCCCTCTCACACAACATTTGAACTTGAAATTCAAATCTTACCTCTCTCTATCTTATCTATGCCATGTGAGGAATACCTAAACTACCCCTATCCAATTATCCCTTCTCTCTTTCTTTCTTTGATAATTGGTTTCACCGAAACACTTCACAAATGATTTTTACTAAATGGCTATTTGAGTTGGTTGACCTTGAGGATGAATAATGTTAAGGTCAAAGTGTGAAGTACAATTGGGGGTTTAGCAAGGTCGGGTAGTTAAAAGCCAAAATCCGAGGAAAAATCCGGCGCGTCGCTGGCGCTCTGACACGCTAGCAGCGCGCCGTACTTGGTAAAGTTTTTCACAACTTGGGTTGTGGCATATAAATACCCCTCATTGGCTCTTGTATTCCTCACACCTTGCCAAACATTCTTTCTCTGTAATTTCCTTTCTCTCTACCCTCTAAGTCTACATCTTGTTTTCTTAATCTATCACTTATCATCTTTGAAAGAACACATCTCTTGCAAGGAAAGAATCACAAGAACCTAATCCACTATTGTGATTGTGTTGAGGGTCTTCTTATCTATACCCTTTCTATTACAATCGAGTCTCTAGGTTAGGTTAGGACTTGATTAAACAATCAAACATTTATTCATTCAATTTGGTTGTAAGGGAAGTCTTGTGACGATGTGACCAAGCCTAGATCATTGGGGATCTAGTTGGGGTTTGATACTTCCTGTGGGAAGTCTTAGTGTTCTTTGTGGTTAAGTCGTATCACGTGTCTTTGTGGGTGGTTTTCGAGGGCGTAATACCGTAGGGAGTAGCTCTTCTTATTGAGCACCGATCTTTTTGCATATCGGTGGAGTGAAGTTGTATACGGTTTGTAATCCACCATAAGGATTATACTTAGTGAATAGTATACGTGTCGTGGATTGGCAACTGGACGTACGGATGGTATAAACCCCACATCCCGAACTAGTATATATCATAGTGTCTCTTTACATTCTTTATATACTTTGGTTGCATTTGTAGTTGTGAATATTCTTGTACGGATGGTATAAACCCCACATCCCGAACTAGTATATATCATAGTGTCTTTTTTAAACACCTAAAAAGCCGAAGAGACCGTATTCACCCCCCATTAAGGTTCTACAGTTGGTATTAAAGATTCAATAAGGGTACTTTGAGGAGGATGAGATTGAGTTGTTTTATTTTCAGGGATTTGAGGCCTTTGAACAAACTCCTCAGAATCTACCATTTCCTCTTCAATCATAGCTATTTCCTCCTCTCAATCAAGCAAGTAAACACTAGGACTAATGAGTCAGAGTCAGATTCTAGCAGTTCCTCTATTTCATCAAAGGTTAGTGGTGGTCATTTTTGTCCCTCATCAGTGAATTAAAGGAAGTCCATTGAATCATTGGGATCTTGTTGTATCCCTCAATAAAAGGTTGTGAGGTACTAGTACCATCCTTGGGATCTTGACAATTATGATTCATGACATTTAGGGACTTAGTGAGGTTCAATATCCCCAAGAGTGTGACCCTAAAGACCTGACTGTTGTTTATCAAGGCCCAAATCAGGATTGTTTATGTCAAGTTTGGGCTTCGAAAACCTTAAGTGTTGACTTAGAGTGAAAGGAGGGGATTGATTGTGCAAACTCTGATTAAGACTCTCTTTTAGATTGGGGGTGGTCCTGATCTTCACCTCCATTTCCTAATTTTTTTGTGGAGGTTACTTGCAGTGCCCCTTTTTATATTTCTTGAAACCTTAGGAGAGGTAACAAGCGACTGGATAGGGTTTTTGGTATCCTTTCCCAATGATGACTCTATGGGTTTCAGGCTTTTGTATTCTTCGCTACTGATGAGTGCTCAAACACTCATCATTTTTGGTCAATTCTGAAACGCAAAACACCTGAAAACACGCAAAATCACATCAAAATGATGAAAATATCCAAGGATCGTGTTTTATGTGTCTCAAATGCAAAATGTTTAAAAACAAACGAAAAATAAGCAAAGTTTGCAGAATTGGCAGTTTTAGTCCCCCAACTTTCTAATTTTGGCAAAACTAG
>LBNU01013387.1:22453-57113 GCA_014162995.1 Artemisia annua
TTGAGCCTAACATTGATGGAACAATCATCCCAACAAACAACAACACATCAATTAACCAATAATTAATAGTTAGGTTTCATTAGATCTAACCAAACACAAGAAGAATTTAGCCACACATGTTAATTAAAATACAAGCAAAAGAGATAATAAACCAACACTAGACATATTGATTGAATTGAAGTGAAGACTTATCTTTAGTTAAGCATGAGGGTTCCAAGGGTTGGAAACCCTAAAAAGTACAGAAAATTCATCTAGGGTTTGGTGCTAAAAGTTCTCCACAAAGTTCCACACTAATGAATTAAAAATAGAAAACTATATATAGACTTTTACACTCTGACGGTGTCAGGTTATAGGGTCTGACGCCGTCAGTCCGTCACCATAAGGTTTCTCGGATGGCCTAGATCCACTTCTGACGCCGTCACCCTTTGTTGCCTTCTGGGCCGTCACTCTTTAAAACATAACCTGACGGCCTACACCTATTAACACCTGACGGCGTCAGGTGCAAATCTCCAAATTCTTTCTGGCCCGTCATTTGAAAATTGGTTTTCACTCTTTTGTCAATGCTTGCTGACGGTGTCACCTTGTGACTCTGACGCCGTCAGGTAGTAATTCCAGCTTCTTTTGAGACTTTGTCATTTTCTTCACTTTTATGCTCCAAAAACGTCCAAATATGCATGTTTTCCAGAATTCTTCTCAAAAGTACCTAAAAGGACAAAAGGAACGATTTAGGGCAATATTTGATCACATTTATACGAATTAAGGCTTAAATGACCCCTTAAAAGCGTAACACTTTTCGTCTCATCACCCCTCTTAATTTTTGGGTCGATTTTAATAAAGGGTTGTCTAGGGTTATCAACTAGGTTGTTATAGTAGGCAATCTCCTCCTTAGTGGGGTATAAATTGTAATAATCATCCAACCTAGGATCTATCTCTTCTTCATAAAGCTTTTCAACCAACTCGTCAATCGTAAGATTGTTGTTTTTTAAGTAATTGTTCGAGTACATGGCGGTTGCTAGGTCGTTAAGGGCATAGTCAAGCTCTATATCAATCATACTATTGAGCTCGTTAAGGTCACTTATCTCTTCCTCAATTTGGCTACGTAACAAAGCCACTTCGTCCAGTGTAAGAGGTGGATTCGCGTTTTCCATAATGGCCAACGGAATAATTAATGGGCGAGTAATCATGAACAAAANACCACCTTCCATGTTGGCGGATGGTAATGGTTACGAACAAAAACACGAATAAAATAGATAGACTAAAGAAATCCTAGAAAAATAAATTAAAAATCTCACTAGAAAGGAATCTAGTGAGTAGACCTAATAAAATAAAAATTCTACCTAAGCAATAACTATTCCCCGGCAGCGGCGCCAAAAACTTGATGTGCGTAGGATTGCTACCACGCAACAGGTTTTACCTCTCAAGGGATCTTGAGAAGCTTGCAATCCCACCAGGCAGTGTACCTGGTTAGTGTAGTATAGTGTATTGGTAAGTACGGGGGATTGATCGTTCTCTCACAGGGAATAGTGTTCGTTAGGATAGAAAAACTACTCTAATAGGTCTAACGGTGAAGGAAGATTATTTTGTATTTTTTATATTTTATGGAAAGCAAGTAAAATCTCGGGTTTTGGAGGAGTGGGCGAAATTAGTTGCTAGTCAACTAACCCAAAAACTACTATTGCAAGAAAAAAAAAATAACAAGAAAATAAAAGATTGTGAGAACTTATATGAAGACAAATGTGTTCACTTAGACTTCCTTACTCCCTAACTATCTTTTACCGGTTAATTGGTGTATGTATTACTTGTTTGGATGACGGGTGTATTCTTTAACAATTCATGGGGTGGCATACATATCTCCCCAATTCTATGAGCTCTAATCTCCTCCTACAACTATGCGTACACATAATTATAGGGATTATAAACAGTGGCTCATGCGTTAAATACTACCTTAATAACCTAGTATGCCTTAGTTACATGTTTCTTAAGACGTTCAAGTATGTTACCATATAGGAGTATTTCCAGTTTTCTTAAGCCTAACATTGATGAAACATTCATCCCAACAAAGTAATAACACACCAATCAACCAATAATTAATAGTTAGGTTTCATTAGATCTAAGCAAACACAAGAAAAATCTATCCTAGCATGTTAATTGAAAGACAAGCATAAGATATAATTAACCAACACATAGACATATTGATTAATGTAAGTGAGGACTTATCTTTTATTGAACATGAAGGTTTCAAGGGTGAAAAACCCTTGAAATTACAGCTAAAATCGTCTTTAGGGTTTTTACCAAAAGTTCCCCACAAGTTCCACACTAATGAATGAAAATTAGGAAAATATATATAGATTTTACATTCTGACGACGTCAGGTTATAGAGTCTGACGCCGTCAGCTCGCCGCCACTAGGGTTCTCGGATGGCCTAGATCTACTTCTGACGCCGTCACCCTCTAAATCCTTCTGGGCCGTCACTCTTTAGCTTATAACCTGACGGCCTACATCTTGTAACACTTGACGGCGTCAGGTGTAAATGTTTCAAAATCTTTCTGGCCCGTCAAGTGTAAAGTAGTTTCACTCCTTTGTCAACATTGGCTGACGGCGTCACCTTGTAACTCTGACGCCGTCAGGTAGGAAATTCAGCTTCTTTTGAGACTCTGTCGTTTTCTTCACTTTTATGCTTCAAAAACGTCCAAATATGCATGTTTTCCAGAATTCTTCTCAAAAGTACCTAAAATGACAAAAGGAACGATTTAGGGCAATATTTGATCATATTTACTCGAATTAGGGCTTAAATGACCCTTTAAAACGGGTACACTTTTCGTCTCACCAAAAATCAACCAAATCGGTTCTAAATAATAGACATACGACATGAAGTAACACTCTAAAGTTAAACCACTACGTGAATCGTCTTCATTTCAACTCGCTGATCAAAATGAGCATCAATTGTTGATATTGGTAAATTTTTTTGAATGTAATTCTATTTATAATTCTTATTATTCGATTAATTGCTATTTTGATTTTTATCGTGTTAGTTGTTGAATTTGAAATATATTTAATCGATTAATTGTTATTTGTTTACTCATACTCTGGTTGTGATTCAATTAGTTAATTTATGTTAGTGGTAGTAGTTGATTTAGATGTTAAGTAGCGTTTGAATTAGGTCAGGAATATAGCTACATTTTGAAATAATATTAAAAGTTGTGTCAAAATGATGTTTGTGTATTCAAACTTTAAATACTAATGTAAAATATGTGTTTGTGTAATAGAAGCTAGTGAAAATGGACAACAAGAAAAGGAAACCGAAAGACTCAAAAATATAGTGGAGATTCAAAGAAATTGTAACGGATGAAACTGATGTTAGCATTACAAGCTAGTGAAAATGCCGATGTTAGCATAGATGCAGGGAACAAAGAATTTATAATGGATGAAACTGATGCAAGTGTCGTTGAGCAAGAAACTGTGAAGAATGCTAAAGAATCAGCTATAGTGGAGATACAAAGAGCCTAAACAAGGTTGAGAAGCTGATATAAAAGATATTATAGCATAGGTACACTATATTCAATGTCAAATTTCTTGGTAATTGAATGTTGGGATTTGTGTTGGTTTGTTGCGTTTTTGGTGTTCATTCCTTCTCGGCATATTTGACCTTTTTAGTTTTCTTGTATTATTGCAATATATGTGGAAGTTTTAGCTGTTTCCTTTAGATTTTGCTTCTATAGTCATACTACAGATGGTAGATTGCATGTTACTTCTATAAGCAAATCTATACTAACAAGTACTCCCTCCATCCCAAAATTATTGTCCCCTTTTGACTTTTTCAGTCATAACTTTTCAAATTTGACCTTCAATATTTTGTTTATATTACATAATACTTGATACAAAATATATGAATGGATTGAGTTTTAAATGTATTTTCATTTGATATAATTTTTATTAAAAATTGTATAACACAAACACAAATATTTATAGTCAAAGTTGAGAAAGAAAGACCGAAAAAGTCAATAGAGGACAATAATTTTGGGACGGAGGGAGTAACAAATAAAGATTTAAGAAGGTGGGACCTGAGTAGGGGTGTCAATAGGGTCGGGTTGACCCAACCCGAAGCTGATAAGGCTTATAGGGTCGGGTCTAATCAGGCATAAAAAGCTTATCGGGTTAGTTTGACCTGAACCCGATAACGCGATATTGTTATAGGGTCGGATTAGGGTTGAGTTATTTATGTTATCAGGCGGGTCAACCCGATAAGACCCGAAACACATTATATAACTACTCTTTATATATAACTTAAAAAGCTTACTGGTCATTTGGCATGAGAAGATTAATTTATCAAATTTTATTAGTGCCTAATAGTTAATCACTGTATTATTGCTTCACATTACAACCTGCTGCATGAAGTCTATTACTATCTCACATGCTAGTCGATCAATCTATGACTCACAAATTTATTTGATTCATTGCTGCAACACATGTACAGGTTTGTCGAGTAATACTGATCAGTTATTTTCCGATACAAGCTTCACAAAAGCAAACTTACTTGAGTATAATTTATACAACTCCCTAGCTGCATATAAGATCTAGAAATTAATTAATAGATTTATCAAAACAAAAAATCATACATGTATATACTGGTGAGAAAGACTTTGAAAATTACTATTATTATGTAACACTAATTCTTTTCTTTTGTTTAAAGCTTTGTGTTTATTAGATTTGGAATGATGCGTTTAGTCATATTTAGTGTTTGGATTTTTATTAGGTCATAATATTTGTTTAGTTTTTTTAATGTTGTGTATATTTTTTTAGAGACAATTTTTCATATACTAAAATACTAAAAAAACCCATGTGATGCACCAAAGAATCCCATTTGATTCACAATGAATCCTTTGAGATTTATACAGAATCCCATGGGATTCATACAGAATCCCATGGGATTTATATAGATTATCCATGTGATCAATAAAAAATGTTGTTGTATTATGAATCCCATCGGATTCAGTATGAATCTCAAGGGATTCATTATGAATGTCGAGCGTAATTTGCCTATGAGAACTAGTAACACCAAAATGAGTTGGTCGAATCACATGTGATTTACACAAGAATCACATGTGATTTACACGCGAAAAAAAAAAACGTGTGATGCACCAAAGAATCCCATGGGATTCACAATAAATCATTTGAGATTCATACTGAATCCTATGGGATTCACAATGAATCCCTTGAGATTCATACAGAATCCCATGTGATTTATACAGAATCCCATGGGATTTATATAGATTACCCATGTGATCAAACAGAATATAAGAAACAAACATTATATATTCAAAGTAAACAATATATATTCAAAGTGAACAAGAATTTTTCTCATAACATTACACAACAAAAATAGAATCTCAAGTGATTTTGTACTTCCAGTTTATATAAAGCAAAATGAAAATCCCATGGGATTTATACAGAATCCCATGTGATTCTCTCTGATCCCTTGTGATTCATATAGAATCTCATGGGATCCATACAGAATCCCATGAGATTCTTTGATGACCTGTAATTCATAAAGATTACCCATGTGATTCATACAGAATCCCATGGCATTCTATATGAATCACATAAAAAATACCTGTCAAGTATATTTATTAAATCTCATGAGATTCTGTATCCCATGGGATTCTATATGAATCACATAAAAAATACTCGTCAAGTATATTTATTAAATCTCATGAGATTCTGTATGAATCCCAAGGGATCAAAGAGAATCACATGGGATTTTGTATGACAACATACAACTTTTTAATAAATAGATTCCAAGAGCTCAACAATCATATAAAAAACATCTACTCTTAAAAAGCTGTGACATAAAAGTATAAAACTCAAAAACAGTGATTTACTCATTTTTACAAATCAATTGTGATTTTTTTAAAATAACAAATCACAAGTGATTTTTTTACGAATCCCGTGAGATTTTTTTACGAACCCTGTGAGATTTTTCTGGACGGAAATTTTGGAAAAAAAAAAGTTCGTCTTTTTACGAATCCTGTGGGATTTCTTTAAGAATCCCGTGGGATTTTTCTGGACGGAAATTTTGAAGAAAAAAGTTTCGTCTTTTTACGAATCCCATGGGATTTTTTACGAATCCCGTGGATTTTTCAGGAACGAAATTTTGAAAAAACAAAGTTCGTCGAAAGTATATAACAATGCATATCTATAGAAAGATGATTTAATTCTCGTCGCGATGGTGTATTTTTCGTAGCTTGAAGATTTAGTTTGCAAGATATGTTGTTTTTTTAAAAAAAGGTGGAAAGTGAGTTTTTATATTAAATGACCTAAAATGCCAATTTGGCCATCCCTTTATTATTTTTTTGTTTGATCTTAGCCATTAGATGAAAGATGGATGGATGGTTGGGATTGCCTTATTTGTTTTTTATAGGATACATGTTTTACATGGATCTCACCTCATTTATGTATTAGCGAAGACATCCTATCTTTCTAACTTAATTACCTAATGTCCAAATGTATTATTGAAACTCATGTACGTTTCATTAATCAAGTACCGGATATAATCGGGGGCGGAGTCAAAAAGTTATGATCGAGGGGACAAATTTTGATGATTTTTAAAATACACACTCAAGTCGGTTCATTAATGGGGTAAATTACAAAAATAGCCAGACATTTTAAAATTTTACATTACAATTTTTTTCGCTGGCCACAAGCCCACCCTCCCCCTCCGATCTCCGCCACATAATAATGAATACTACCTCCGTCCTAAAATTTAAGTCCAGTTTGACTTTTCTAATATAATTTTGACCATAAATATTTTGGTTTTTATTATATAATGTTTGATGAAAATTATATCATATGAAAATACATTTAAAACTTAATCCATTTATATATTTTGCATAAAGAATTATATAATACAAATAAAAATATTTAAGGTCAAAGTTAGATTAGAAAAGTCAAAGTGAACTTAAATTTTGGGACGGAAGGAATACATGGCAACTACATTGTCTTTATAAGATATTCCATGTTTGACGTAAACCTTATCATGCACTACTACTTTCCATGCAACTACATTGTCTTTTATTTGTTCGTGTTTGTAAAACAAAAGTCATACCTGCTCACGTAGTTTTGGCCAAGTCTTTTTTTAAGCTTCGATTCGTTCACTTCTACAGGTTTTGTGTATGTTATATGTACGTTTGCAGTTGTAAAACGTAATAGACACATAATGACATAATTTGTTCCACGTAAATACGTAATCTTGATTGTCATTTTGCTTTCCATGTATACAACAGGAAAAAAAAAAAAAAAAAAAAAAAAAAAAAAACCGACGTATTAGTCTTTGATGTTTTCGAGTATGATATGATCTGGTTTGAGACCAATATAACAAAACATTATATTTGGAAAATAAATTGTGTTGTCACACATTTAACTTGTTTTATTTTTCAAGTAAAAGTTATATGCTAGTAATAGAAAATGAGAAGTGCCTGTAAATGTAAATGTAATAATGTAATGTGACGCTTTTACTTTTGAAACATCTTTTCTTTTTTTCTTTCTTTTTAACAGAGATATCATTGCACTCCTCACAAATGGAGGTAATTTGAACACAACAAGTTACATCGAACATAATGGGCAAAATCGAAACCGACTTGTCAAACAAAATACACGAGGTAACAAGTTAAGCCAAAACAAGATATACACCAAAATAGTTGTGACAGACTACAACAACACCATACAAGGATGGGGGAATCACCATAGTGAGCTTTTGGTAGACACAACCTTATGAAGATGTAGCTTGATAAAAATATATAAAGTACATAAAACATACAAAGAAGATAAAACTAAGCATCCTTAAAGGAGTCAGACTTAAACCAAATAGATCTAAAGTCGAAACCCAATACGCCATCAAGCCATGTTTGAAACATCTTTTCACAAGAATTAATAACGTATCTTTTCTCCGATCTTGAAATCAATTTAACACAAAATATCATCATTATATTGTGTGTACGTCTTTATGACGTAGAGTATTTGCATGTATAAGTATTCACCAAACAACTTATATGATTTGATATTAGATGGAAGTAGTAAACACTGATACATAAAATAAAAGTATAAACAGACACTTTATATGTATAAGCATTTATAGCTAATATTTTAGTGGCTTTTTCTTAAAAGTTAACCAATGTACATTTTAGTGATACAGTGACAAAAAAGCGATACAATTGCATCACTTGTATAAACGTATTAGTTTGAATGAATGGATTAAACTTACCAGTTAGTCAATAGTTCAAGGACCACTTATGTAAACTAGTCTTTATAAGCAAAGCTTTCTGCAGCCCTGCAGGTATCATTTACCTTCTATTACAAAAGACACATTTACGGAGTGCGAAAATAGAAATGTGGTTGCGGTGATTCTTAAAGCTGAAGAACAAGCCATAATTGCGGATATGTTCTCTCCGTCTGACATAGCTTGTTCTTTTGTTTTAGAAACGCCGTCATTCACAATATATTTCTAGCGACATTGGTGTGTTTGTTTTCTTATACCTCTAGATCTAAAACCATCTTACAGAGCCATTGAATTTCTTTTCCAGGTAAAAGAAGATCCACTGCCTTATTTGGGAATCCGATTGTATCAATTGTCACGTTCCATATTTGTGTTGAACATTGTAAACCTCGTAGACTTATTTGTATTATTGATCGATGTTTATAGATTACGTAAGGCATAACAATATTTGTATTATTGATCGATAGTTATAGATTACGTAAGATATAACAAAAAACCTTAATGGATCCAAGCCCATAATCGGGATTGGGCCAACTCATCAAAACATACTCTCTAATATTCCTTTGCTATCCAAGCAACAGAATCGCGAAAGCTGAGACTAGAGCAGAAAACTAGAAAAAACATTATAGAAATAAAAGCAATAATTTGTTGATAAAGAAATCCGGCAGAAGCGGAAACAATTCTTCAAGCAGTAGCAAAAGCAAACAAAAGCAAATAGTGGATAAAGACAACCGATGCCAAAGGATATCGAATCTTCAAACAACAAAAACAGCAGCAAAAGCAAAGCGGGATAAATCTTTTTTGTGGCATTCGGATTCCGGCGGTGCGTGGTGGCGTCTCTGGCAGCCGATGAAGGTGATTTTGGTTGGGTTTTGTGCCAAAAAAAAAATGATATACGCTGAAGCCGCTAGTTAACTCCAAAGGGTTGAAAAGTTGTAGCCAAAACAATAAGCAACTAGGATTTTGGCTTAAGAAAATGATAGCGATAAAGGATAAGCTTTGACATGGTTGCATAGAAGCAGTGGCTCATAGCGGCTGACTAGGTCTCGAGATCAAACCCGTTCGAATATCATGTTGGGCATTGTAAACCATGTAGATTTATTTGTATTATTGATCGATATTTATAGATTACGTAAGACCACCATAATGGATTCAAAACCGCAATTAGAATTAGGTCAACTCATTTAAGCATACTCCCGAATAATTTGACGAACACTGACGTGGTCCACCCTTAGCTAACAGGCCACATATATTCATTTTAACAATCTTAAGTGGATCTATGTAGAACATTGTTGAACATGCTAACTCCTTGAGTACCCTCTTAAGCTTGTCTTATATATATAGTTATATGTTCAAATTACAGATATTATGCAGTTATCTGTGTTATCAGTGTTTGCTGCATGCTTTAGAGTATATGTTATATCAATTTTCAACAATATGTGACAGTGTCATTGGACCCATATTATTTCCTTCTGGTTATGCATTCGTATTCGAGTGGTGGAATATGGGATATTGGAAATGTAGCTTTGTTATGTCAAGTCTTTTGTGATACTTGATCTGTTGATCCTATGTTTTAGGATCGGGTATTTTGTCTCTTTTATGGCTCAGTTTGTTGACAGGAGATTTGCCATCATTCGTACTCTTGAAAACATGCTTCATGGTTTGTGAAAGTTGTGTGATAAAATGTATTATCAATGAAACAGTAAATGGGTATAAACAAGGATAATAAACTGAAATTTAATAGATACTTGTTGTTGTGATTTCACAGACGAAAATCACACATATATATAATAACCTAAACGACACACTGGTTGAAAAATCGTCCTATATATATAGAAAACGCGGGCTGACGGCGTCAGCCCAATAGGTGACGTCGTCAGCTCGGCGATTAGGGTTTTCTGACGGCCTTCCTTGACGTGGTCATAATTGCTGGTTCCAGATCTGACGGCGTCACCAAATTACACTACAAACTCTCTGGCCCGTCACGAGTCTTTTTTCCACTTCTGGACTTCACTTGTTGACGGCGTCACCTTGTAGAGTGTGACGGCGTCACCTTCTGTGATCTTTAAGGTCTTTTGAGTTTTTGTTGTTTTCCGCACTTTTTCACTCTGAAAACGCCTGAAAATGCTTCTTTTGTGATTTTCCCTTCAAAAGTACCTAAAATGAGAAAAGAAACGACTTTGGGTGAAATCCAAACCAAAAACATACGAATTAGGACTCAAAATGACCCCTAAAAACGTAACATTTTTCGTCTCATCAGTAATCCTGGGTTACATCCTTGTTCCAATCAAGATCTTCCAAGCCTTTAACTATTGAACATTCATCTCCTGGGTCAATTGGTTCAAAGTACTTTTGCAAATACTCATTATGTTCATTAACGATCTCCTTTGGCCCAACTATTCTTCATGCTTCATCTTCAAGTGGCAATTGCATACTTGGTGCTTCATCATATGTATAATAAATACTACATACCCTATCCTTGATCTTTACCGAGTAACCTTGTGTTTCTAACAATTCTAAACTAAGTATATTTAGTGAAACCTCGGGGGTATACTGAATATGACCAATAATCAAATCTCCATGCTTTGTTTTGATAGTGACATTACCAATACCATAAGAGAATATAAACTTTCTTTCGTTCTCTTTCTTGCCTATCATTTTGAACTTATACTTGATATCATTAAACAAGACTCTCCTAGGGCACATGTGAAACTTATAATGCTTACTAACATACCAGATTTTGTTCCATGTATGCCCATTCGTATCTTCGATCATATAGTCACCAATGACATGAACTTGTTCCGGATATTGCCTTTCTTCTTCAATTATTCTTTCGGTAATTTCAACATCCTGCTGCGATTCGATTGCTGCCAATTTCTTTCTTGCTTCACATGCCCAAAAGGCATGTCCTTTTGTCTTGCATATGTAACACTTCGACCTTTTTTCTCTTCTTGTTGCAACGGTTTTCTTTTCTTGTTTTCTCAAAGTCTCTGACTTTTTCATGGCATTAAACTCCTCATTCTCCAACACGGTTTGTACCAATAGTTCCTTTCCTTTTGGCGAAATACTCTTCTTTCTTGTGTTCCACTGGTACAATCGCTTGGGTGTCTCTCTCAATAGATAACGCCCTTTTTGGAATCCTGAGTTTGGTTTGAATGATGGCTTTTCCCACGGATTAGAGCCTTGGCTCTGATACCAATTGTTGACAGGAGATTTGCCATCATTCGTACTCTTGAAAACATGCTTCATGGTTTGTGAAAGTTGTGTGATAAAATGTATTATCAATGAAACAGTAAATGGGTATAAACAAGGATAATAAACTGAAATTTAATAGATACTTGTTGTTGTGATTTCACAGGCGAAAATCACACATATATATAATAACCTAAACGACACACTGGTTCATCCAAACGTTGTGATGGTTTGTGATGGAACCGTTTAACTATAACTGCCCTAACTGTCAATCTTATGGGCCTGTTTGGGTTAACAAGTTTCGACCCATAAGCAGACTTAATATTTGACCCATACATAAATAAAACATATGAATTAACATACTAACTAAAGTCTTAAACTTAAATAGATAAACATTTGATCTAACAACATTAAAAGGCTAACAATTTTCCCCCTAATGTTTTAGCATCAAATTCTTCTTCTTTCTTTGAGTTTCCTGCTGTTTTTCTTCAAGTAATGACTTCAAAGTCATTACTATCTTGGCTGCTGTCCTGTCATTCATCTTCATCTTCCAGCCTGACACCAAAATGGTTCCGACTTGTCTCTATTGCTCCATCCTTCACTCCCTTATCCTTCTGGCCCGGTAGGTCCATGGCCAAGTCATCTTTGCTTGCTTCTCCCACCTCTAATGGCTTTTCAACCCAAGGCACTTGGGCAGTTTCATGGTAGATTACAACTAGATCAACAAACTTTTTGTAGCAGTCTCTTACTGCTTCACCATCTTTGATATCCAGACCTTGTAACTGAGCTATTGTACCCCATTTGTTTTCAATTGTGACAGAAAAATAACTTCCTAAACTTTCTACAACTTTGTGTAGGCACAACAAGTTCAACTCAACATCTATGACAACGGGTGGTATAACTTCTAACGTATCATAGTTCAAGTGTACCAAATAAAACCACCTTAACATATCTATAAACCTTTTGTTGAATACCTCCCAGTTTTTGTATAACAAATTATCCTTTTTCAATAAGTTCATAAACGAAAGAAACCTTGAAAAAGAATTAACCTTCAATGCGTACAAAGTACCATTATAACTGATGTATTCGTCGTCTACGTAATCCTGGGTTACATCCTTGTTCCAATCAAGATCTTCCAAGCCTTTAACTATTGAACATTCATCTCCTGGGTCAATTGATTCAAAGTACTTTTGCAAATACTCATTATGTTCATTAACGATCTCCTTTGGCCCAACTATTCTTCCTGCTTCATCTTCAAGTGGCAATTGCATACTTGGTGCTTCATCATATGTATAATAAATACTACATACCCTATCCTTGATCTTTACCGAGTAACCTTGTGTTTCTAACAATTCTAAACTAAGTATATTTAGTGAAACCTCGGGGGTATACTGAATATGACCAATAATCAAATCTCCATGCTTTGTTTTGATAGTGACATTACCAATACCATAAGAGAATATAAACTTTCTTTCGTTCTCTTTCTTGCCTATCATTTTGAACTTATACTTGATATCATTAAACAAGACTCTCCTAGGGCACATGTGAAACTTATAATGCTTACTAACATACCAGATTTTGTTCCATGTATGCCCATTCGTATCTTCGATCATATAGTCACCAATGACATGAACTTGTTCCGGATATTGCCTTTCTTCTTCAATTATTCTTTCGGTAATTTCAACATCCTGCTGCGATTCGATTGCTGCCAATTTCTTTCTTGCTTCACATGCCCAAAAGGCATGTCCTTTTGTCTTGCATATGTAACACTTCGACCTTTTTTCTCTTCTTGTTGCAACGGTTTTCTTTTCTTGTTTTCTCAAAGTCTCTGACTTTTTCATGGCATTAAACTCCTCATTCTCCAACACGGTTTGTACCAATAGTTCCTTTCCTTTTGGCGAAATACTCTTCTTTCTTGTGTTCCACTGGTACAATCGCTTGGGTGTCTCTCTCAATAGATAACGCCCTTTTTGGAATCCTGAGTTTGGTTTGAATGATGGCTTTTCCCACGGATTAGAGCCTTGGCTCTGATACCAATTGTTGACAGGAGATTTGCCATCATTCGTACTCTTGAAAACATGCTTCATGGTTTGTGAAAGTTGTGTGATAAAATGTATTATCAATGAAACAGTAAATGGGTATAAACAAGGATAATAAACTGAAATTTAATAGATACTTGTTGTTGTGATTTCACAGGCGAAAATCACACATATATATAATAACCTAAACGACACACTGGTTCATCCAAACGTTGTGATGGTTTGTGATGGAACCGTTTAACTATAACTGCCCTAACTGTCAATCTTATGGGCCTGTTTGGGTTAACAAGTTTCGACCCATAAGCAGACTTAATATTTGACCCATACATAAATAAAACATATGAATTAACATACTAACTAAAGTCTTAAACTTAAATAGATAAACATTTGATCTAACAACATTAAAAGGCTAACAATTTTCCCCCTAATGTTTTAGCATCAAATTCTTCTTCTTTCTTTGAGTTTCCTGCTGTTTTTCTTCAAGTAATGACTTCAAAGTCATTACTATCTTGGCTGCTGTCCTGTCATTCATCTTCATCTTCCAGCCTGACACCAAAATGGTTCCGACTTGTCTCTATTGCTCCATCCTTCACTCCCTTATCCTTCTGGCCCGGTAGGTCCATGGCCAAGTCATCTTTGCTTGCTTCTCCCACCTCTAATGGCTTTTCAACCCAAGGCACTTGGGCAGTTTCATGGTAGATTACAACTAGATCAACAAACTTTTTGTAGCAGTCTCTTACTGCTTCACCATCTTTGATATCCAGACCTTGTAACTGAGCTATTGTACCCCATTTGTTTTCAATTGTGACAGAAAAATAACTTCCTAAACTTTCTACAACTTTGTGTAGGCACAACAAGTTCAACTCAACATCTATGACAACGGGTGGTATAACTTCTAACGTATCATAGTTCAAGTGTACCAAATAAAACCACCTTAACATATCTATAAACCTTTTGTTGAATACCTCCCAGTTTTTGTATAACAAATTATCCTTTTTCAATAAGTTCATAAACGAAAGAAACCTTGAAAAAGAATTAACCTTCAATGCGTACAAAGTACCATTATAACTGATGTATTCGTCGTCTACGTAATCCTGGGTTACATCCTTGTTCCAATCAAGATCTTCCAAGCCTTTAACTATTGAACATTCATCTCCTGGGTCAATTGATTCAAAGTACTTTTGCAAATACTCATTATGTTCATTAACGATCTCCTTTGGCCCAACTATTCTTCCTGCTTCATCTTCAAGTGGCAATTGCATACTTGGTGCTTCATCATATGTATAATAAATACTACATACCCTATCCTTGATCTTTACCGAGTAACCTTGTGTTTCTAACAATTCTAAACTAAGTATATTTAGTGAAACCTCGGGGGTATACTGAATATGACCAATAATCAAATCTCCATGCTTTGTTTTGATAGTGACATTACCAATACCATAAGAGAATATAAACTTTCTTTCGTTCTCTTTCTTGCCTATCATTTTGAACTTATACTTGATATCATTAAACAAGACTCTCCTAGGGCACATGTGAAACTTATAATGCTTACTAACATACCAGATTTTGTTCCATGTATGCCCATTCGTATCTTCGATCATATAGTCACCAATGACATGAACTTGTTCCGGATATTGCCTTTCTTCTTCAATTATTCTTTCGGTAATTTCAACATCCTGCTGCGATTCGATTGCTGCCAATTTCTTTCTTGCTTCACATGCCCAAAAGGCATGTCCTTTTGTCTTGCATATGTAACACTTCGACCTTTTTTCTCTTCTTGTTGCAACGGTTTTCTTTTCTTGTTTTCTCAAAGTCTCTGACTTTTTCATGGCATTAAACTCCTCATTCTCCAACACGGTTTGTACCAATAGTTCCTTTCCTTTTGGCGAAATACTCTTCTTTCTTGTGTTCCACTGGTACAATCGCTTGGGTGTCTCTCTCAATAGATAACGCCCTTTTTGGAATCCTGAGTTTGGTTTGAATGATGGCTTTTCCCACGGATTAGAGCCTTGGCTCTGATACCAATTGTTGACAGGAGATTTGCCATCATTCGTACTCTTGAAAACATGCTTCATGGTTTGTGAAAGTTGTGTGATAAAATGTATTATCAATGAAACAGTAAATGGGTATAAACAAGGATAATAAACTGAAATTTAATAGATACTTGTTGTTGTGATTTCACAGGCGAAAATCACACATATATATAATAACCTAAACGACACACTGGTTCATCCAAACGTTGTGATGGTTTGTGATGGAACCGTTTAACTATAACTGCCCTAACTGTCAATCTTATGGGCCTGTTTGGGTTAACAAGTTTCGACCCATAAGCAGACTTAATATTTGACCCATACATAAATAAAACATATGAATTAACATACTAACTAAAGTCTTAAACTTAAATAGATAAACATTTGATCTAACAACATTAAAAGGCTAACAATTTTCCCCCTAATGTTTTAGCATCAAATTCTTCTTCTTTCTTTGAGTTTCCTGCTGTTTTTCTTCAAGTAATGACTTCAAAGTCATTACTATCTTGGCTGCTGTCCTGTCATTCATCTTCATCTTCCAGCCTGACACCAAAATGGTTCCGACTTGTCTCTATTGCTCCATCCTTCACTCCCTTATCCTTCTGGCCCGGTAGGTCCATGGCCAAGTCATCTTTGCTTGCTTCTCCCACCTCTAATGGCTTTTCAACCCAAGGCACTTGGGCAGTTTCATGGTAGATTACAACTAGATCAACAAACTTTTTGTAGCAGTCTCTTACTGCTTCACCATCTTTGATATCCAGACCTTGTAACTGAGCTATTGTACCCCATTTGTTTTCAATTGTGACAGAAAAATAACTTCCTAAACTTTCTACAACTTTGTGTAGGCACAACAAGTTCAACTCAACATCTATGACAACGGGTGGTATAACTTCTAACGTATCATAGTTCAAGTGTACCAAATAAAACCACCTTAACATATCTATAAACCTTTTGTTGAATACCTCCCAGTTTTTGTATAACAAATTATCCTTTTTCAATAAGTTCATAAACGAAAGAAACCTTGAAAAAGAATTAACCTTCAATGCGTACAAAGTACCATTATAACTGATGTATTCGTCGTCTACGTAATCCTGGGTTACATCCTTGTTCCAATCAAGATCTTCCAAGCCTTTAACTATTGAACATTCATCTCCTGGGTCAATTGATTCAAAGTACTTTTGCAAATACTCATTATGTTCATTAACGATCTCCTTTGGCCCAACTATTCTTCCTGCTTCATCTTCAAGTGGCAATTGCATACTTGGTGCTTCATCATATGTATAATAAATACTACATACCCTATCCTTGATCTTTACCGAGTAACCTTGTGTTTCTAACAATTCTAAACTAAGTATATTTAGTGAAACCTCGGGGGTATACTGAATATGACCAATAATCAAATCTCCATGCTTTGTTTTGATAGTGACATTACCAATACCATAAGAGAATATAAACTTTCTTTCGTTCTCTTTCTTGCCTATCATTTTGAACTTATACTTGATATCATTAAACAAGACTCTCCTAGGGCACATGTGAAACTTATAATGCTTACTAACATACCAGATTTTGTTCCATGTATGCCCATTCGTATCTTCGATCATATAGTCACCAATGACATGAACTTGTTCCGGATATTGCCTTTCTTCTTCAATTATTCTTTCGGTAATTTCAACATCCTGCTGCGATTCGATTGCTGCCAATTTCTTTCTTGCTTCACATGCCCAAAAGGCATGTCCTTTTGTCTTGCATATGTAACACTTCGACCTTTTTTCTCTTCTTGTTGCAACGGTTTTCTTTTCTTGTTTTCTCAAAGTCTCTGACTTTTTCATGGCATTAAACTCCTCATTCTCCAACACGGTTTGTACCAATAGTTCCTTTCCTTTTGGCGAAATACTCTTCTTTCTTGTGTTCCACTGGTACAATCGCTTGGGTGTCTCTCTCAATAGATAACGCCCTTTTTGGAATCCTGAGTTTGGTTTGAATGATGGCTTTTCCCACGGATTAGAGCCTTGGCTCTGATACCAATTGTTGACAGGAGATTTGCCATCATTCGTACTCTTGAAAACATGCTTCATGGTTTGTGAAAGTTGTGTGATAAAATGTATTATCAATGAAACAGTAAATGGGTATAAACAAGGATAATAAACTGAAATTTAATAGATACTTGTTGTTGTGATTTCACAGGCGAAAATCACACATATATATAATAACCTAAACGACACACTGGTTCATCCAAACGTTGTGATGGTTTGTGATGGAACCGTTTAACTATAACTGCCCTAACTGTCAATCTTATGGGCCTGTTTGGGTTAACAAGTTTCGACCCATAAGCAGACTTAATATTTGACCCATACATAAATAAAACATACGAATTAACATACTAACTAAAGTCATAAACTTAAATAGATAAACATTTGATCTAACAACATTAAAAGGCTAACACGGTTGTAAGCACAATGTTGTGCTAATTTTCGATCTTTGGGTCTCATCCTTTTTAATGGTCTTGTTGAGGAGGTGAGATGTCATTTCTTATGTATTGTGTACTTTTTCGGTCTCCTTAATATATGTTGCTTTTCTTTAAAAAAAAATAAAAAAAAAAAAAGTCAAAAAGCAAAATTTCTCTCAACTTATAACAGTAAATGTCACTGACACTGAAAGAAATATTCAGGAATTAAATTTTGAACTATGACTAATGACGCATATAGATGAAATTCGATGAATGCGCATATAGTATGTTCGACATCGAGTTTGAACTTGATTCATATAACTAGTCTTTAAGTAGTTATTGTAGTAATTTATCATATGGTGTTGATATCTACACATATGAATTTGATTCATACACAAATATCATTGTATATTTATCATTATGCCATCTTTTATATTTTAGTCATATTTATTTAAAGGGCATAATGGTCAATATAAAAAGTTATTTATGTGTATGAATCAAATTCATATGTGTAGATAACAATTGCCTTTATCATATTAGATCGCATGACACATATATACATCAATTGAAGAATAACTACCAAGCATACAAGCACCTTTAGTCCTTTATGTACAATAACTCTACATTTAACATCACACTTTCAAATTTACAATCGAGTGTCATATTATAATATAATCTCTACTGTACTGAACTTTTCTATACAATTTTAACGACACATTCAGATAGACTCATAATTCTTGATCGTCGCTTTCAGATATACAAGTTTAGCGACACATTCGGACAAACTCAAAATTTGATATCCAAGACTGCTACTCAATTTTCCTATATTTTTCGTAAGATCCTTCTACATTTCAATGAATTTACTAATAAGTAATAACTAATTGTCATCTAAGTTAAAGTACATCACGTATAACGTACGATAAAACAAACATATCAAAAACGATAGACATTCATAGCAATTCTGTTAGAACTCAACATGATCGATATGATCATAATTCATAAGAACATACTAAATGAATGAAATCATAATATGCATATACGGTTACATAATAAATCACTATCCATTTAGATTATGATATCTATCAACGATCTTTACACCAGCACAAACAATAGTAAGTCAAATACTCAAATGCATGGCTNGGAAATTGTTGAAAGAGAAGAGTGGGTTCACTTGATATTAGACTCAGTTTTATACAAGCCCAGCTAACTGGGCTTGGGCTCAAGCTATTAATTTTGGCCCGGTTTTAACTGTTCGTTTTAAAAAGCCATATGATGTTGCACATTTTTCTCGTTGATCTATTTAATCGATTATACACTTTTAATCCATTTTGGTATCGATAGTGTTTGAAATTTGAAATGATTGATTTTGGTCATTTTGTGAATAGAGATATTGAGATACGAGTAATATAATATTTCTACATATCTCAATTTTAAAAGTCTTGAATAAAATTAATTTCAAACTTTTTTTTAGATAATCGTGCCAAAACTTTCTACTGAGTTGATATTTAGGTTGCGTTTCGAAATCACTAAAGGTATGATTTTGATTAGAGAGGTGTATGGGATTGGGGATATTAATTTCATTATTGTTATTTGGTATAAAATTTTATGTATCGGTATCAGTATCACATTGGGTCCATTAAATTGCTCATGTAAGAAAAAAATGTGATGGAGATACAAAGAAGTGGGGTCCACTGGAATGAGCATCAAAAAGTCACCACACCTGACTACTATGGTTCTATAGGTATGCTATCATTGTTTGATTGCTAGATATTCAACCAAAGAATTGAAATCACTATAAAGTCATTGTTTGATTCCCATTACCGTACACCAAACACATCTTAATATATACTATTTCAAAATAAGTAGTAATGCTATGCGCGATTATCAACTCATCTGACTTTCATAGATCTTGGTCTATTTGGACGCATATTTGAAAGAGTAGAAGAAAAAGATACTAATAAAGCAAAGTTACAGCTAAAAAAGTAAAATCATGGTCTTTCATAAATCAAATTAGTTAAATATGCATAGAAAGACAGCTGCACAACAAATTATTAAAGTTTTCTTTTTAAAAAAATTTCCAGCCAAATATTTCCACAATTACATAATTTAAGTTGGACTAATTAAGAAAATTACAAATGATGATGTTTTGTTAAATTTTACTCGTAAGAAATAAAAATTGACACGTGAGTAATACGTGGAGCTCAGTAAGCTTACGCCCAAAAAGATATAAACACAGTTACACAGCATTCAAATTATTAAATGAGTAACGTATGACAATAGGCACGTTAAATTACAATTTAGAGATGCACATGTTATTAAAGCATTTATTAATACTATTCAATAGGTGTCCTTTATTATTTGTTATACTCTATGAAATAGAACTCTCAACTAAACATAATTAATAATGTTTGCTTATACTAGAAATTTGGAATGCAAATAAACATGTTCAACTGAAATAAACTATTCTACTGCACACATTGTTTATTAGAATCAAATAAACCAAAAATATGTAAGTTGTGGATTCGGAAACATTGTTTGATAAAATATAAGAAGTATGTATCTTTGGTTTTAGCTTTTTTAGACATACATATAATACAAATGCATGTTTTGAACTTTTTCATATTTATATACTAAACTAAATTTTTTACCATAATTGTAGGTTTTTTTTTTTCTTTTTTTCTTTTGTTTTTGTTTTTGATTTTGTTTTTGTTTTTTTGCCATTTAAAAAAGAAAAGAAAAGAAAAGTGTAGGTTAGTGTTAAGTTATTGGTCCAATGGAATTGAAAAGATGCACTACAAAAACAGACACGTACCACTATTGAAATATCGGCTAGTCATGGAAAGACCAATGCCGGTGCCACTTTTTCATTTTATTTTCCAACACGTTTGTTTTCATTTGAGTTGCTACCTTTTCAGTTTTTAAACTTTTTTTCCCCAGTCATTAGTAGCTTTTTCCCTTATGACTCGTTTACTTCACGTCAATCAAAAAGTAATATCAAATTTCATGTAGTTAAATTACGCGTGATAGCAACAATTAAGATACAATTTACCATTTACTGAATTTAAAATAGCTTCTAACAATAGACACTTGTGATTTCTGAGTATAATAAGGTAGCGCTGAGCATCGCAGACCCAAAACCGACCGAGGCCAAAAGAACTGACCGGACCGAAAACTAACCGAACCGAAAGACCAGCGGTCCAGTCTCGGTCCCGATTTTTTCCTTATTTCTGTCTCGGCCTGTTTGGTCCAGTCCGGTCCAGACTGGTCTTACGTAAAACCGGATTATTATGCTTTCTTGGACCGGACTGACCGGACAAACCCGGACCGGACCGAACACATTCGGTCCAGTCCTCGGTCTAAGGTTTGGGGTAGTTCGATCTCGGGTCTAAGGACCGGACTCACCATTTGCATGGCAACCGGGTTTCCTTTATTTTTCTTTTTTGAAATCTTAATTGGGTTTTTGTAGTGTTTGTTATTGTATTTGTGTTAGTTTTGATGTTTGTGTAAATTACTTTTCAGCCTTGCTGTTATGTATATTTACATTGTTAATCCCTTTGACTGTGTTTTACTATACCGTTAATCCCTGTTATGTTTATAATGTTAGTTGGGGAGTTATTTTCTTATGTTTTAGTCACTAAAATGTTTAAAATTTGGTTTAAATGTATACAATGAAATGTGTTTGTGTAAAAGAGAGAGAGAGAAAAAAAAAATCGATTTGATAGTCACTAGCGCATATTAGATGTTATAACTGTTGAATGTGTTTTGCAGGATTTATGTTATATGAATGTTATTGGAAAAAGCTGGTGTGTCCGCGCCTACGACACACTTATAACATTTACTACACCTAGCACTCTTATGCATAAAGAAAACTTGTTTTTTACGTAAACATTCAACTGCTTAAATAATTCAAATGTGCATTTTACGATCAACCCACGACCAAGAGTTGCAAAAGTACAAAAAAGATGAAAGAATACAAGGCAAAAGTCAAGAAATTGAAGTTATATGTAAGTGGATATGAAAATTAAAATCTATGGGTTCATGGGACTACAAGTTGATTAAATGTGGGTATGATTTTGCAACATGACATCATTCGCGACATCATGGGATTAAGACTGTTTTTTTTCTTTTTCTTGATTGGTATTATATTTGGTCAATGGTCGTGCATGAGTTGTTTGTGATTAATATAGCTCAAACTAGTGGACGACCTTTGTTAATAAAAACAAAAACTAGTGGATGATCCATGACCCGTTGAGTTGCTACATTTTGTTAGTCACGTGGTTGACACGATCCTCTTGAACTTCCAGAAGACATTGTAACCCAGAGGGACTTGATTGGTAACAAATGTCTGGTGAGTTCGATCTTATAAGTTTTAGCTATATCAACGGACTTTGTACGTCTTGCAATTCATGTTTACAAAGGTGCCTTGCAAAAACATCATATATTCTCTAAGCCACTAGCATTAATTGCATCTTCCATTTTTATTAGAACTCGGCAAACTTCCAAGATAGCCCCAATCGACATAGTATTGCACCATAGCTAGCGGTCTAACGAGGGACAATCTTTGTTTACAGCCTCATTGCATGCATGCAAACATAGATACTTGTATACATCTACAACACACAACGAGAGTCATTTGAGGGACCTAACTCACCTAAGCGTTCACAAGCCAGACTTATAGTCTTTTGAATTATAGTAAGGTTAATACCAAAAAAACGCACTATACTTGTCAAAAATAGTACTTTTGTGTATCGAACTTTTTTTTTTTCCTCATTAGTGTACTAAACTTCAAATTTTTGGCCTCTTTTACTAACTTTGGGACGATTTTGCCCCTCAAATCTTTGAAAATCCAGAGGCAAAAATGTCATAAAATTGTACGAAAATGCGTAAAAGAGACAAAAAATGCAAGTTTAGTACACCAATGAGGAAAAAAAAAGTTCGATGCATAAAAGTACTATTTTTGACAAGTATAGTGCGTTTCGCCTCTAAAGGAGTGCAAGTGGTGCCATTAAAATAATGGTTGGAGGGTCCAATAAATATCTAAACAACATATCCATATGGTAATTTAAGTACATCGTATCTACAATATGTGCATAGGTCATCAATATTTATGTTTAATAGAATGTATAATGATATACGTATGTCGTGTGCATACCTGGATTATGTTGGCACTCTTGAGCCATAACCACAAGTAAATCTCATTAAACGCACAACCAAGGTCATCTTATTATTGTTTAACTATATTAGCCATTGTAACTAGCTGGTACCATTTACATAATACGGAGTAAGTCATAAGTTTTATGTTACACAATACGCCAATGTCAATTGAGGGACCTAAGCGTTTACAAGCCAGACTTTTGACTTATTGGCTTGATTGGTCTTGTTTGGCACAACACATGTAGAAACTCAGGAAATGGTTCTTATACATATTTTGTAGATGTAGCACATTTTTATTGAGTTATGTACAAGTGACGGATTTATAGATATGATTAGAGGTATTTAAGAAAAATGGAAAAAGGTATGCATTATATTTGATGTTATACCAAAACTTATCAATAGTATTCGACGTCAATTTTTATGGGGTAGCACTGTGATGAGAAAAAGATGTCGTGGATTAAATGGTCAAATGTGATAGCTCCTAAATTATATGGTGGGTTGGGTATTGGCAGCCTTAAAGTAGCTAACCTTGCTCTTCTTTCTCGTTGGTGGTGGAAAATACGGTCAAATAAGAGTGCACTTTAGAACTCGTCGTTTATTAATATTCATGGTTACTTAGGTGGTACTAATCCTGATTATGTGTCAACTTATAATCGTTGCTGGAAATCTATCGTTAAAGCTGGGATGGAAGTACATAATATGGATTTTCATTTCTTTGAAGCTTTCAGTCGTAAGGTTGTTCATGGGAATTCAATTTATTTATGGAATAAAACTAGGTTGGGAAATCACATTCTCTCAAAAAAAATATCCTATGTTGTTTGCACTTGAAACGTCACAAGAATATTGTCTTAGCGATTGATGTGAAAGTGATGATGATAACCTTCAATGAAGATGGGCTTGGCGTCGGCCCATCAGAAGTGGCAGAGAGTTGGCAGAATTCAACGAGCTAATGGATACTTTGTAACTTTCATCATGGCACAGGGGAAGACGGTTGGAATTTCTTGTTAAGTAACTCAAACTTGTTTTTGGTTAAATTAGTGCGAGTTGCTATTAATGAATGTGGGTTTGTCTCGACTAGTCGTCCAACTATATGGTCTTCTTTTATTCCCTCGAAAGTCTTAATTTTTATTTGGTGTGCCGAGAGAAACCGTATCCTAACTAGAGTAGAGTTGAACCTCAAAGGTATTGACATACCTTCGATCTTGTGTCCCATTTGTGACAATGATTCTGAGACAGTTGGTCATATTTTTAGCCAAATGTGATTTAGTGTCTCACCTTCGGAAAAATATTTTTATGTGCTGGAGTTTTGAATTCAAGACGGGTTCTTCCTTTTTGGAAATTATTGATTTAATCAGAAACCTTAGCTAGGAAAAGAAGAAGTTTTTTCAAACACATCAACTTTCATGTTTTGATTATGTTATATCCACATCATCTAGGTTGACTTGTAGTGCAAGAAATGAGAAAATCTTTTTAGCTAAAGGTGCTTGGTAGAGGATATCTTCATCAAACTCCAACATATTTGTTTTTGTTCGTTGAACAATAGGTGTAAAAAAAAATTCTCTTGATTAGGCTTTATGGCTTTCTTGTCCTATGGACGCATGTTATGTTTCTAGTTCGTGAACCAAGCATTTTGTAAATTGCTTGCCTTCTAGCTCCTTCTTAGAAAGTAGCCTTGTTTGAAGTTTAATACAAATGGCCGTCTCAAAACACACCTAGCGATGTCGTAGCGGGGTAGCGGAACCATGTACAAAAGATTATATAATAATTAAACATTATGACAAAAGATAAATATAAACGACCTAGCTCGAACTCTTTATAAGTTTTTCGTCACTCTCACCTACTTGAAATAATTGAATATATTGTTAACATTTTAATATTGTAATTGAGTTTGAAGTCCCAAATATATAAAGCCGTATATATTTTGAGACCTTTAACACTTTGAGACCATAATGCCATTGCGCACCTCGCACATTCTCTTATACAAATATGTACACGTTCATAACTGCATACCGAGTGGGCTATGGCAAGTATGTTCGACCCTAGTTATGTATGCGGTTGGATTAACTATGTTATAAATAAACCAATGGTTCTAAAAGGCACGCCATGGCGGCGCTGAAGCGCCGCTAAGGCGTACGGTGTGACCTCCATGTTACAAAATAGAACAAGGTGTCAACTCTAGGTGTGGCGTGAGATGAGGCGGTAAAAAGCGCGCTAAAGCGTGGTACGTGATAAGGCTTTTTTTTATTCAACTCCGATAATTTTTATTTTTTTTTTAATTAAGAATATTAGATGTAATGGTAGTTTTTTAACCTTATTCATTATATACAACGCTTTTTGTAAACTCGATATATATGAAATATTATATAAATATAAAAATATTTTCATATTTTGTGCTGCCTTAGACCATGCCTTAAGAACGCAAAAATTTCATCTTGAAGCCAAGACATGAGACTTGATCATGCCTCCACGCCACGCCTGACGCTATTTATAACCTGTTGTAAACCACATAACATCTCTTACTAAGTCCTTGGGTATATCAATCTAGAATGCATGGAGAAACTCTAAAACTAGAGTAAAGGCAAAATCGCATCGGTTAATCGAAATATATGAGAATATAAAAAAAGAAAACGTAAATGAGGGCAAAAAGTAATCCCTCCGTTTTTAAATAAATGTCAACTATTGACTTTTAAAGTCCTTTGTTATCAACTTTAACTTTAAATTATTTCATTTGTGTTATGTAATACTTGATGAAAGTTATACCAATGAAAATACATTTAAAATCTATTCAATTCATATATTTTGCATCAAGTATTACATAACACAAATAAAATAATTTAAGGTCAAAGTTAATAAAAGAAAACTCTAAGGGCCCGTTTGGTTCGCAGTATGTTTTGAAAGGAGTTTTAATCTGTCAAAGAAATTGTAATTTGAATGAATTGTAATTCAAAGAGTTGGAATGTGTTGTAATTGTAATGTGTTGGAATTGTAATTGATGTATTCTGTCACTTTGTTTGGTTGAATCTTAACGTAATTGTAATTCAAAAAAAAAAAAAAAAAAAAAAAAAAAAAAAAAAAAAAAAAAAAAAAAAAAACTTAATAATAATAATAATAATAATAATAATAATAATAATAATAATAATAATAATAAATAAATAAATAATAATAAATATTAACAATAAATAATATTACTAATAATAATAATATTAATATCAATAATACTTTATTATTATTATTATTATTATTATTATTATTAAAATAAAAATAATAATTATAATAATAATAATATTATTATTATTAAAATAATAATAAAAAATAATAATATTACTATTAAAATAATAAAAATAATAAAATTATTATTATTATTATTAATTATTATTATATTATTATTAAAATAAAATAATAAAAATAATAATAATATTAAAATAATAAAAATAATAATAATAATATTATTATTAAAATAATAAAAATAATAAAAATATTATTATTATTATTATTATTAATTATTATTATATTATTATTAAAATAATAAAAATAATAAATAATAATAAATATTATTATAATTATTATATAATTATCATATAAATATAATAAAAATAATAAATATTATTATTATAAAAATATTATTATTTTAATATTTATATTAAATATTTATTATAAAATATTATTATTTTTATATTTATATTAAATATTTATTATTATTATTATTATTATAATTCTATATTATTATTATTATAAAAAATATTTATTATTTTTATAATAATAATTATTATTATTATATAGTTATTATATAATTTAATATTATTTTATTATATAAATAATATTATAATAAATATTATTTATTATTATATAAATATTATTATTTTAATAATAATAATAATAATAATAATAATAATAATAATAATAACAATAATTTTGAATTACACCATAATTCAAAACTTTCCATCCAACATCCTATGTAATCTGAATTCCCTCCTTTGATGTAATTGTAATGGCTGATTTACAATTACAACGCAAACCAAACAGCCTACGTAATGTAATCTGAATTACAATTCCCTCCATTTTGCGAAACAAACAGCCTACGTAATGTAATCAAATTACAATTACATTCAATTACGTCAGATTACGACGAACCAAACGCCCCCTAAAAGTTAATAGTGGACACTTATTTAGATAAGCTAGCATGATAATAAGAAGACAAATATAAGAGGCTAGATGTGAAAGTGCCGTGTCAAAGTTGTGGTGGAAGGTGCCGTACCAAAATATGTCTTTCTTTTTATAGTTCCAAACGTTGGTTTCTTTTTCAAATTCAGTGGACTGTGGGTTCCATTCGTGAACCATGACTTTTATTTGATTGATAACTTCCTTTATTTGCATTTTCCATATGCCAATTCAAATTCAATAACCTATACTGTAATAAACTATACCATACGCATGCATAACCCTCCAAGTTATCTTTCTTACTATAAGAATTATGTCTGACATGTCTTATTTTCTAAAAGAAACACCTACTAGTCTCATTAGATACTTGAGCAATACCTACTATTTGATTGACAAATCGACAATTTTGGTAAATCTTGAAAACCAATAGATCAAAAGCTTGTAGGTACAAATTCATATTTATCTAATTAAATTGAAAATGATAATGACATTGAGGTTAACTTCTATTGTCCCATACTTAACTTCTGTAATTTTAAAAATTTAAAGGAATTTGTAAATATTATAAGGTCATTATCATAAACTACGTGTTTCTAAATCTATAGTGTGCTGCTTAATTATTACTCAAATATGTATTAAATCCCGTGTATATAATGACAAAACAATAGGACTTTTATTTATTTATGTGTATTATTGCTGTAAAATTAATAATATTAGTTGAAGTTTTAGACAACTTAACACATGCACAAGGACTAAGGACTCATTTTCCCAACGACAAAAAACTTACTCTATGTTATGGTTTTTCCCTGAATGATTTTGCAAGAACAACAAACATATATATTTTTATTTTTTATTTTTTGAACGAGTTTTATATTAAGAAAAAAACTACTAGCAAGACACTAGAAGCTAAAGAGTACAGTTACAACCTAGAAATAGACAAAGCTACACTATCTAAATTTCTCTCAAGGCTTTATCTGCGAAGACTGTAAAAATGATGAAACATATAAAAATATTTAAATATCTAATCATCTTATGTAGTTAAGTACAATTTCCAATTTGTATGCTAGCTTAGAATTAATTATTCTACTCAAGTCTACATGAGGTACTTAGAAACAGAAGTTCAAAAGAGCACGAGACACTACTAGTGACGGAATCAGGTTTTAAAATGAATGGGTGCATAAATACCTTTATTGTAATATAAAGGCACATATTTTTCTAGATAAGGGTGCAACTTAAAAACAAGATGTTTTTTACAAAAATTAACAATATAATATTTTCAAGGTCTTTTAACACTACGAGACACCCCCAAATTCAATCACTTGTCACACTATACTTGCAAAACCTATGAGATTGGGTTAAGAAACAAAACACGTGTGTTATGCTTTTCTAATAGTTTATCAATCACTGATTCATGCGTAACACTTTGCTAATAGCTGTTTGAATAGTGGTAAACCGTCAAAAATGCAAGTTAAATATGTGTTATGAGTACTCGAAAGATAAAAGAGAAGTGAATCGATGAGCTCTAAATTCACCAAAATGATCCATTCTCATTTTCTCTACTTCTAATTCCATTCATTAAATCAGCAAAACAGATATAATACTATTCAAATCAGTACATTTACATATAAAATAGTCATACTCATCATTTATGATTTAAACTTGGAACTTAGAAAGGTCACTACTCAACTAGTTAATGTATAGGTTTCGATAATTCCAAAAGAGGTTAAGTTAAGGTCAAGAAAGTAGGTTTTATAGAAACTGTTTTGGTTTTTATTCAGAAATTGATTTATTATTGTATAGGCAGACAATTCGACAACATCACAAGATTGGAATAATGAGAAAAGGTCCGACTTGGTCTCTTCTTTCTCTTTTTTTAGTCTTATTTTCCACTTCTGTGGCTTTGTTCTAACTGCACGTGTGTTTGAATTCACTGTACTTTCACTTAAATCCAACTCATCTTCTGTTAAAAGTGATTCTACGTAAACATTAGTACTCCTTTACTACTCTACTCTAAACTAGTTTGAGCTAAATTTGTTAGATTAGGCTAATGTAAAACTAGTAGTTATGAACTTATTCACTTAAACACCATATATTTTTGTTAGGCCTAGACAGAACAAGGATTCATATTGTAGAAGATGCAAGAGCCGTATGATCATCATCATAGACGGAACTTAGGTGAATTTATTTGAAAGGCCGAGTGTTATATCAGTTAATTTGGGTGGGACAAAGTTGTATTTCGTTTAAGCAAATATAAGTAAAACCTCAATGTTTTAGGAGGGTTGTGGCCCTCTCCGGTTTCCACTAAGATTTGTTGTCCATGATTATCACATTCCAGGATCAATGCAATGATATTAATCGAGACTTCAATACCATTTGGTTTGTTATTTGTGGGTTTTGTATTGTGATAGAATGAGTTCGTAACGGTACGGTAAATATTTTGGTGAGCTTAATTTTTCTATGTTTGTTACGTAGGTCTATAAAAACATGTAAGTTCCTTACTCTAAACACCCCCTGAAATACTTTTTACTTGAACTATAATAAGCCAATTTTTTAAGACCCAAAAATTCCATTTAGGCTGCGAGAGAAACAAAAGTCGTGGTATCTTTTCTGCAACATGCAATTCAATGTTGAATTTGAATTCCATGCTTTTTAAGCGTTTAATTTTAATCTCACTTGTCATATTCTACTACTTGTCATATCAAGTATTGGGTCTCAAGTCTCAACTTGTGCAATCATGCATTCATGCACACCGTTCGTAGACATTTACTAAACCGGTTCATGTATGTGGAACACGTAGAAAGAAGAAAATAAAACAGCTAGCACTAAAATGGTTCAATGAACATAGATTCCTTATTCAAAACTAACCACTGTTTTAATATGTCTAAGTCGTATTTTGTTTAGTAGCAATGTCGAAATTTGACTTACTTTCAAGATTTAGATTATGATTAGTCGTCAATGACCTCAGGTATTATATATGACGTTATGTTATTACTAGTCGGTACATGTCATGAGTCACTAGTTGTACAAAGACTTTAGTATGCTTTATGTAAATAAACATTACTAAATGTAGAAACATTTTCATAGATCAAATAATGAGATATACCTCTACGGCTCTACACATATTCAAACCGAGTAAAGCCTTCCATTTTANATTTTTAAGACCCAAAAATTCCATTTAGGCTGCGAGAGAAACAAAAGTCGTGGTATCTTTTCTGCAACATGCAATTCAATGTTGAATTTGAATTCCATGCTTTTTAAGCGTTTAATTTTATTCTCACTTGTCATATTCTACTACTTGTCATATCAAGTATTGGGTCTCAAGTCTCAACTTGTACAATCATGCATTCATGCACACCGTTTGTTCGTAGACATTTACTAAACCGGTTCATGTATGTGGAACACGTAGAAAGAAGAAAATAAAACAGCTAGCACTAAAATGGTTCAATGAACATAGATTCCTTATTCAAAACTAACCACTGTTTTAATATGTCTAAGTCGTATTTTGTTTAGTAGCAATGTCGAAATTTGACTTACTTTCAAGATTTAGATTATGATTAGTCGTCAATGACCTCAGGTATTATATATGACGTTATGTTATTACTAGTCGGTACATGTCATGAGTCACTAGTTGTACAAAGACTTTAGTATGCTTTATGTAAATAAACTTTACTAAATGTAGAAACATTTTTATAGATCAAATAATGAGATATACCTCTACGGCTCTACACATATTCAAACCGAGTAAAGCCTTCCATTTTAAAGAGTTTGGAGTTACTACTTAAGGTTGTTTCGCACCTCATTAATATGAATTAAATTTTATACTTCTCACATTTTGTGATGATCATACTTACAAGCCTTTTGTCACTAGACCTTCCCTAATTTGGTTAATCTGTTTTCAAAACCAACGGTGTATGTGTCACTCATTTGGACGAAATATTGAAGTGGTTTTTTTGTCAAACGAAACATTTAGTGTTGCTCTATATGTTCTATAAGACAAATGGGACTAGCGACAAGCTTTTGGGGCGTTTAAAGCGTTTAGCATTTAGAATCTAATGCTTATTCGGCAATGCGTGTTAATCTTTCTATTTTGGTCTAAACGAGATATATATCCTCGCGTGTTGCAACAGGTTGAAATAAATTTGTTTTATAGCTAATAAATATCTAAGATAATTATATGATAATAGTAAAATGTTTCTTTAATAAAAATTTAACATAATAAGCAAAATAATGTAAGTGGAGTTAAAATGTACGCTATAATGAGTTTGATAATTGATTTGTTATTTCACGAAATTAAAAAATGTGTTAGTATTTGGAAGGAGTTGAAGGTAAAAATGAGAATTCAGGATAATGCTAAAACAACAACATCAACAACAAAATACCTAATCTCGCAAGAGCGAGAATAAGCATGTCATGACTTTATAGTATGGGAAATATAGTTGTTGTGGGTGATCAGTGAAGAATTTGTACTTGCATCTATAGTTGTACTAGTTATAATACCCGTGCACGCACGGGGTTTTTCAAGAAAAACTTAATTATATAGTATTATCGTTTAAAAACAGAAAAAACTATATATATATTTTAAAAAGTTAAAGCATCAACATGTGCAAAAGTAAGAAAAAAAGTTAGTAGAAATTGTAAATATAACCGTAGCATCAACCTTGTATTTGATTCTTTAGCGTATCTTCTTATAATGTTATTAGGTCAAAGGTTATTGATCACATGGGTTTACACATAAATCAATTTTATTTTAAAATTTTTGTTTACTATATGGACATATAAGAATTTACCCGTGAAAATTGTGATATAAGTACAACTAATAAGTATGCATAAGTTTTTCATTATGTAAGTTAAAATATACTCCGTAAAGTTTTTAAAGAATGTTTTCCGGATATCCGTATATAAACTTTAAATAATAATTACATGAGTCGTTATAAGTACAATCGCGTATATTTATTTTTATATCACAATAACTCGTACTTACCATTTGATATTTATATTACCGTTAATAACAATTAACTGTATTTAATATTCAAACCCGTGTACGAATAAATTAAACTTTTAAATAGAATAATATGAGTTCTTATTTATATTTAACGTACCTAGTAAAAGATATTTTAATAGATAAAAGTTTAAAACTAATATTTATTTTAAAAGTATTTAACGTATATTAAACTAATTCGTACATTTATAAAATTTTGTAAATTAATGGGTGGAAGTCTCAAACCAATACTAAACTACTCATGTAATTGTAAAACAAAGTTATTTTAAAGTGTATGGGGTATAAGTGTAAGGGCTTATTTTTTTATTATCAAATTATCAAAAAACATGGAGATTTATAATTTTACACTTAACTCCATATAAATATATTTAAAATTTAACCACTAATGTTTTATTAATTACCTCCTTTTTTTTTAAGTTTTAATTTTCATAAAATTTGACACCTATATTTTTATGTGTTTCTTTTTCCTCAATCAAATTCTCCACCAAATTTATTAAAGTTTGACCAAAATCAAGTTCAATTTTGACTTTTTATTGGCCAATCATATTGCTCGATTTCGCCTACTTGTCATAATCGAGCTTTACTATTGGTTCAATTTTTTTTCCACTAAGATTGTTTTGTCAAAAAACTCCGAAATGATGTAATTCTTTTATTATATAAGAGATTTGTTTTCTAGTCACGGCATGTCCATGTTCTTACTTCTTAGGGGGTGGTTGCAACATACCCCTCACCCCATTTCCCCTTCACTCACTTGCCACCAATCCCTTATGCCACATCATCCCTTCACTTTTCCTTTCCCTCACTCATTTTCTGTTGCAGCACACCCCCTCACCCTTCACTCATTTTTTTTTTTTTTTTTTTTTTTTTTTTTAACCTCTATTAAAATTTATTAAAAACTAAAATTTCATTAAAATTAAATAACATTACATAATATTATTAAAAACATAAATACCCAAAAACATAATACTAAAAAACGAATTTTCATCGTTTTCATCATCCACCTCGAGATATGGTAAGTGTTGAGCGTGAATATGCTCCATAAGATCAAATCGGACACGAAAATGTGTAATCCTCATCTCGAATCTCGGCTAATGCTGCTCCGTCAAACACCGGTTGGATGGAGGGTCCCGAATATGAACCGCGAGATTGCGTTACCGGCATCATGTATAATCATGTTGTGCAATATCACACACCATAAACTAGTTTTCTAATTCTTTCTACCGTGTGTGGCCTTAAGGGTCGATTCAGTAACCCCATTTACCCTTGAGAACACCAAATGCCCGTTCAACATCCTTTCGAGCCGACTCTTGTGACTTTTCTTGAACTTTTTCTCTTTCGGATCGGTTGGATATTTGAACGCTTTAACGAAAGTAGACCATGCAGGATATATGCCATCACAAAGAATAGTAGCCACGCTTGTACATATGGCCATTCAATAAAATGGGCACTTTGGTGCCGTACCATTACGCTCTTGAGGAATAGTGGAGATTGCATCACAACATTCACATCATTGTTTTGAACCCGGCGGTCCAAAGAACGCGTGCCATATCCATAAATCTTGAGCGCCACTGCCTCCATCATAATCGTGGGGTATTGATGATCACCCTTTTTATATTGACCCTCAATTCTATCGGACAATCTCTTCATAACGAATGTGTGCAAATCTAAGGATACATCATACCCGATGTGATGTCGAGCTTTCGTGTGCTTCGTACAAACATGCAATTATCAGGCTTGTTGGCCTACGTAAGAAATCCTCGCCATATATCCTGAATTAAATAGCATCACAAAAAAATGAAGGCATTCACTGAAGTTCTTTGTGTCATTTCTAAATATTCGTCAAACTCATCCGGTGGGTGCCACGGTTGCGAGTTGTTTAATGGCCAGACAAACTTTTGTATGGCTGTGAAACTTTTTTTTTCCATCTACATCATAACCCTTCCTGAAAATACTCGAATCTAGCCTCAAGAGTTTGCGTAATTTTTAAAAATAAACTTTTAGGCATAACGATTACCTAGTCTTCAAAAAATTGACACAGCTCGAAATTTCGGATTTTCACAAAAATAATCACGATACAACCCTTTTCTGCAGCATTGACCCGATTGCGTTTACTGATTTACGTGAATGACCCACGCCGTATCTTTCTTCATCTTCGTCCAATCGCGGCCAAAAAATCGAGACAATAGTATACGTTAGACCACTCCGAATGGCTAATCCCACAATAGAGTCGAACCAATTTCTTTTAACCTAGCATCGCGTGACCTTCCATTTTTTTTTAATCGGACGTTTTTTTTTTTGAATCGAACTTTTATGCAGTTTTTTTTTTTTTTTTTTTTTTTTTTTTTTTTTTTTTTTTGGTTTCATTTCACAACA
>LBNU01013388.1:0-16263 GCA_014162995.1 Artemisia annua
AAAAAGGAACTAAGGTACTTAATGACATGCTTGAAAATGTTAGAATTAGTGGAAATACTGGAGCAGGTTTAGGATTTGACCCAAACAAGGCATCTACTAGTGAAATTAAGCAAGTTAAATTTGTTAAATCTGGTGAATCTGATCTGGCAGATGACGGCACCACTAAAGGTGGTAACGGCACCACTAAAGTTAGTGGCACCGTGGATCCGTCACCTGTCAAAGTCAGAACAGGATCAATCTTGAAAAATAACTTAAGTCCTAAACCAAATCACATTGTAGTCAATAATGTTGAAATACCTGTAGCTAGTAAAAAGGAAGTAAAAAGATTTTATAAACCTGTATTAACCTCCGTGGATGGATCTATTAGACATGATACTAGATTAAAGACTCCTCCACCTAGACAAACAAATGTTCCCAAACCTCGGCCTAGAACTGCTCTACCGAGAGGTAACTTTAGAAGACAAAGTTATCCAAGTAGATTTTCCGTTGCTTGGAACAACCGTCGACAACAAAGTTATCTACCATGGGAAATTTGTCCTCCATTCCAACATCCAAATCAAATGCATGAAATGCATGAGATGTTCAACACTAACAACTTTGGACCCATGAGATATTGGGGACCAAATGCTTGAGTCTTATCTTAACAGATAGGCATGCTTGAGAATCTACTTGAAATCCGAAAATGGATCTATTGAATGGAAGCACTAATGGTGATGGATAATTCAAGCTTGATCTCATCTCTCAAAGCACAACTATAAGAATAACATCATAGGCTAAGGTAAGTTCTCTCAAAACCCCCTTTCTACGTGATTAGTTGTGCATGTAGTTGTCTTGAGAACTTTCCTTGCTAGTATTAGTTTAAGGGACATGAAAAGTGTTTGTCTTAATGGTTTTAATTAACAAGGAGATATATGTAGTACATTCTCCAAGACTTGTTAATTTCAAAAACCATTTCATGTCTTAAACATGAATATACCATGTGAATGGTGGATACTACACTTTTCATGAAGAAATAAAATTCATACTCTCTCATTGTTTGAAATATATGTGTGTGTCACTATATTGAACTCGTCTTGTCCAAGAATGTACAATGATTGACTTAAGATCATGCATGACAAGATTGAGGAGAACATGAGGAGTGAATTATGATTATTTCTTGAATCCTATAGTAATTGCTAAGTGTACTACCTTGTGTGCTAACATAATAATATATACATAAACGTATATATAGATACATATATATGGGATATTTATATAACTAAAGCCTACCTAAAATCATCCTTACTAACAAATATTGTCCGTGGTGATAAAACTCACTGAAGACGAAGATAGTGAGAATACGGATAATACTTAGTTTCTAGGACATGATAGACTACTCTATCACTCGGCAAGTAGGCCCGAAATCATGTTTAATGTCTACCTTTAGGATCGTTGTAAGAAGGTCCTAAAAGTGTAATGATAGACTACTCTATCACTCGGCAAGTAGGCCCGAAATCATGATAGACTACTCTATTACATTTGACGACGATGATCAAATTAACTCGGTGGTTACATTTGATAACGACGTTCAAATTAACCAAGATGTTATATTTGAGGATCCAATTGATGATGATCACAATGATCAATTTGAACAACATGAACCTTCGATTGATCCAGATTCGGAACTTAGAACTATTCTTATGACCACCCAAATTCAGGCTCAAAAGTGTAATGATATTAATGCCAAATTGAAAGCCAAAATTGCATCATTGATGAATGACCTTGAGTGCTGTAAAACACAAATCACAAATTTTGAAACACGAGATAATAGAGAAAAAAGTTTTGAAATTGCTTTCCAAAAATCTTATGTTCAAGAACAAGAGTTACAACATCAAATACGTGAATTAACAGGCTTCCAAAAATGATTTAATCTCAAAAATGGAAAAAGAAAGGTTTGATCACAAACAACAAATCAATCAACTCAACGATGAACTTTCAAAAACAAAATCTGAGTTGTCCATTTGTCAAGCTGAGTTTAAAGAATATAAACAAAAGTCACGGAAACGGATTGATTCTTACGTTGAAGAAGTTGTTGAATTGGAAAACAAACTTAAAGAGTTTAAACATGTTGTGTATAAAACGGGTGAATCCATCACTACAATTCAAAAGTTTACTTTGAAACAAAACCCCCACGGGTATGGGTATGCTCTTGGTTACGATACACCTAGTTTTCTAAAAACAGCACTCAAGGAAATTCCAAAGTTGTATAGTGTTGAACACTTATTTGATGAATCTGTTGTGCGTATTGTTGTATATAATTGTGAGAAAGAAGAGGAACTAGAAGATGAGAGTCGATCAAAAATGAGCAATGTTTTTTATAACACACCGCTTGATTACTCAAAACTCCCTCATTTGTATGATTCTTTTGTGCCTCAAAAAGAGAAAACTGAACAACCATGGACTTTAATGCAAATAAATGATTCATCTTCTGATGTTGGTCCTGTTAAACCAGTAGCACAAATAAATGGTCCTTTACCAGATTCTGGTCAAATTAAACCATTACCAAAATGTTGTCGTGTTTTAAGGTATTTTGATACGTTTATGGAAGACATACAATTTTTAGAACAAGCAATTGAACGTAACTCAGAAATAACTGTTGCCACTTTTCAATCTGCTTATGAAAAAGAAAAAAGAGAAGTCTTTCAAAAACAATTTTTGCCACATGTTCAACATTTGCGTCTTTGTGCTACACACTGGGAACAGGAACTTCAGACAGAAGTAAAATCAATGGTGGAAGTTTTCAATGCAACTGAACAAACAATTTCAAAACAAAAACGAAGAAACAATGTTTTGCAAAAAGAGGCTGATCGACTCTTAGAACATGTTCTTAATGCTGATATATTATCTGTGCCTATGAATTCTCTGTATGAATCTGGTACCTCTATGCTTGTTGATGATCACACTGATGATATTCAATTGTTGTATGAACAAGTTGAGACGTTAAAGAGTGAAAATGAGAAACTTGTGAAACACAATGATGGTGTGCAAAATAAACTTTCAAATGAGATTTTTCATCTAAACAAGAAGCTTGAATGGTGTCTTGATTTCGAATTGCAACTACAAAGTCAAAAATCTTCAACATCCTTTCATGATGAAACTGTAGAGTTAAAAAGTCAAATTTCAAAATATCAAAAGGAATTAGAAGAATTAAAGGTTGTAAACAATGACATTTATTACGGCAATCGTAAATTGGAATCTCACATCCAAGACAAAAATCACATCATCATTGAGTTAAAATAGAAAATTAAGCTACTTGAAAAAGGAAAGTTTGTTGACACAAATGTGATAGCACCAGGAATGTACAACATCGACACCACCCCTAGGGAAACACACTCCCAAATTTCTAATGTGAATGCCTCTACTTCTACAGGAATAGTCACCACTCCTAGCGTTAGCAGATCAAAGCGTAATAGCATCAAAAGGAAGAATAGGATCTGGAAGCATAGAAGCGGAAAACTAGAAGCCTCTGAAGTAGAAGACCACCTTAGGAATTTGAATAAAACTCATGTTGCATCTGATTTAGATTCTAATTTGGCAAATTGTAATCAAAATATCAGTGTAATGAATGACGAACCTTTAAATGTTTTGAATGTTAATGCTTCATGTGTGTTTTGTCGAAAAAGTATGTTATCTGGTGATTATGCTAAATGTGTAGCTAATTCTCTCTTGAATCGTAAAAAGAAACGTACATCTGGCATCCCCTCTAGGCCCACTATTGCTTCTAAATCTGTGCTAGGTAGAAAGCCAAATATAGTTTCTAAGAATGATATAGTCACCCCTGTAGTTGCGAACAATAATTCTAAGAACAGTCCATCACATAGAGAATTCATTAAGATGAAAGCACGAACTAGTTGGAATTGGCAACGTTGGTTGCAAACAACACATAACTTTAAATGGATACCTAAAATTATTAATGTATGTGCTTCTAACCCAACGGAACCCACAACTTCTATGGGTTCCTCCTTTACCATTATTCCATCTTCGTCTCCTTCGTGTGATGCAGGTGGTTCAAATTGTTCTTTGGATTGTTGATAGCGGATGCTTCCGACACATAACAGGCAATCTCAAACTGTTAAGAAACTTTGTCTCAAAGTTCATCGGCACTGTCAGATTCGGGAATGATCATTTCACTGTAATTATGGGATATGGGGATTATGTCAGTGGGAACATCAAAATTAGTCGTATGTATTATGTTGAAGGCCTCGGTCACAATCTGTTCTCCGTCGGTCAATTCTGTGATGGGGATTTGGACGTAGCATTTAGGGAGAAAACTTGCTTCGTTCGCGATTTACAAGGAAATGATCTTATGTCCGGCACTCGTGGAAACAGTCTTTATACTATCTCTATGTCAGACATGATTGCTTCCTCTCCCATATGTCTTCTTTCAAAAGCAACTTTGACAAAATCCTGGTTATGGCACAAGCGTATGTCTCATCTTAACTTCAAAACCATGACAGACCTTGCTTGTCACAAACTAGTAGACGGTCTTCCTAGATTCAGATATTCAAAAGATCACTTATGTCCTGCTTGTGAACAAGGAAAGAGCAAACGTGCATACTTCAACTCCAAAACTGAACCAAGTTCTAATCATGTTCTTCACCTCCTTCATATGGATTTGTGTGGCCCAATGCGTATACAAACGATCAACGGCAAATGGTACATATTAGTAATTGTTGATGACTACTCCAAATGGACCTGGGTTTACTTTCTTCGAAGAAAAGATCAAGCTCCTTCAATGATCATCACCTTTCTCACCAAAATTCAGGTTCAACTTCGTAACACAGTCAGAACAATCAGAACGGACAATGGAACTGAATTCAAGAATCAAACTCTTCGTGATTACTTTGAGAAAGTGGGAATTGAACATCAAACATCTATTGCCAGAAGTCCAGAACAGAATAGGGTTGTCGAAAGACGCAACAGAACGTTAGTGGAAGCTGCAAGAACGATGCTCATTAATGCTCAATTACCAGATTACTTATGGGCTGAAGCCGTATCAACCGCATGCTATACTCAAAATCGTTGTATGATCAACCAACGCCACAACAAAACTACTTACGAACTTGTTCATAAACGCAAACCAAATGTTCAATACTTTCATGTATTCGGTGCTCTCTGCTACCCGCATAATGATCGTGATGACTTTGGTAAACTCAAAGCTAAAGCCGATATTGGGATCTTCATTGGATATTGAGAGAACTCCAAAGGTTTTCGAATCTACAACCATCACACTAGGGAAATTCAGGAGACTATTCATGCTAATTTCGATGAACTCTCAGATATGGCTTCTGAGCACAACAGCTTAGGACCCGCAACCAACCGTCCTAACTTTCCAGATCCTTTAACTGAACCATTGTCTCTAACCCGTAAAGAATTGGAAACGCTCTTTGCTCCGTTGTTTGATGATACTTTTGATCAACGTGCACCAGATGTATCCACTAATTCCGCTGCTCAACCTGATAACATTCCACCACCTAATACACCTGCTCCTACAACATCAACTGTAGACAACAATGCACCTCCAATTGCATCACCAACAACTGTTGAACAAACCGCTTCCAACACCGACAATGCAGCTGAAGATCTGAACCAACAACAAGTACCCGCACCTACAGATTATGATCCAAATGCGTTCTTCAATCCTTTCGCACCAACTCCAGCAATTGAAGACATCGCTGAGTCATCGACACGCAATTTGGAACCAACTAACATGCAGACGTTTTATCAACATCACCCTTCAACACACAAATGGACTCGAGATCATCCTTTAGTTAACAATATTGGCCATCCAACAGCACCAGTCATGACAAGACAAAAACTCTACACCGATGCTAAAAATTGCATTTACGCACTTACAGTGTCTCAAGCTGAACCCAAAAACATTAAAGAGGCACTAACCTATGACAACTGGATTGAATCAATGCAAGAAGAAATCGAACAATTCAAAAGATTAGAAGTGTGGGAGTTAGTTGAACGACCAGATGGAGTCTATGTCATTGGACTGAAGTGGATTTGGAAGAACAAGTTAGACGCAGAAGGCACAGTAATTCGTAACAAATCCCGACTAGTTGCTAAAGGATATTTTCAGGAAGAAGGAATTAATTTTGAGGAATCTTTTGCACCAATGGCTAGAATTGAGGCTGTTCGCATATTTCTGGCATACGATGCTCACAAAAATATGGTTGTTTATCAAATGGATGTCAAAACGGCTTTTCTGAACGGCAAGTTACGTGAGGTGGTTTACGTCAGTGAACCAGAAGGATTCGTCGACCCTGAACATCCTAACCATGTGTACAGACTCAAGAAGGCTCTCTACGGCCTTAAACAAGCCCCACGGGCATGGTACGATGAACTATCTTCATTTCTGTTGGCCAATAATTTTTCTAAAGGCATTGTCGATCCNATGAAACTAAATTTTGAAATGTCGATGATGGGTGAACTTACGTTCTTTCTAGGATTACAAGTTCATCAATCTCCCCGTGGTATTTTCCTAAGTCAATCAAAATATGCTCTTGAAATAATAAAGAAACATGGCATGACCAGTTGTGATACTTATTCTACACCAATGTCCTACTCAACAAAGCTAGATGCTGATATACATGGGAAACCAGTCGACCCCACCAAATACCGAAGTATTATTGGGTCCCTCATGTATCTCACATCTAGCAGACCAGACATAGTATTTGCAGTATATATGTGCTCTCGTTATGAGTCCAGTCCAACTGAACGAGACCTCTCTGAGGCTAAAAGAATCCTTCGATACGTGAAAGGAACCATTAACTTGGGGATCTGGTATCCAAAGGATTTTGGTTTTGAACTAATAGCTTTTTCAGATGATGATCATGCAGGGTGTTTAGATACACGCAAAAGTACTTCTGGTGGTATGCAGTTTCTTAGAGATAAGCTTGTATATTGGCAATCAAAGAGGCAGGATTGCACATCGCTATCATCAACAGAGGTGGAATATGTAGCCATGTCTGCATGCTGTGCTCAAGTAATTTGGATGCGATCACAGCTGCAAGACTATGGTTATACATTCAACAAAATTCCAATATACTGTGACTCCAAAAGTGCCATAGCAATCTCCTGCAATACGGTTCTTCACTCCAAATCCAAGCATATCGCTCTCCGGTATCATTTCATTAAAGAGCATGTTGAAAGGGGTACAGTTGAATTATACTTTGTGGGTACTGAATACCAACTGGCAGACTTGTTCACAAAAGCCCTTGCTCCAACAAGGTTTGCTGAACTAGTTCACCGGATTGGTATGCGGTGTTTAACTCCCGACGACTTAAAATCTTTTCTTAAAAACAATTAAGGGAGTCAACACCAAAACATTTTGTAAATATTATTAAAAACAAAACATAAAAATATAAAACCATAAAAACACAAAAAGATTTTTCTCTTTCCTTATTTCACAAAAAAAATAAAAAAATAAAAAAATAAAAAAAATAAAATAAAAACACCATTTTCTCTTCATCAACAAACTTCTCTAAGTCAAAATATGGTTTACATATGTTCAAACATTACGTTATCATATTTTCCAAAGTAAACATATTTTGAGGGGGAGACAAGTTTTTTTAAAACCTAAGAGAATTTGTTGTCATTTTTTCCAAATCATCATTTATTTTTATGTCATCATCAAAATCCTTTTCGTAAATCTCTTGAACCAAATGTCTCGATTGGTCACACGATGTTATGGCTACAAAACCCAAAGCACTCAAACATATCTATTGTCAACATTACTTGTGTTCAAGTACAAGGGTCAAATCTGTTAATCTTTGAAAATTACGAGTATAGGGGCTAAAACTGCCAAATGTGTAAAGTTTTCCCTATATATATATTTTTCAAAATCTGTTTTTATTCTCAAAAAAAATATATATACATCCCGCTCCTACGCTGCCAAATTTTTTCCTCACAACCAAGACTTCATGATTTTAAGTTTTCGTTAATTGTAAGTGTTTGGTGAATTCATTATGTTGTTTAAATCACTCGGCCCTATTTTCTTTGCATTTTCTATGGCTAATTGTTCTTATTGATTGATTAGGGTTTATGCATAGAAATTGGGTGTTTCTCAAAAAGGAGGTTTTAGGCTAATTAAGTTAGATGTTATGCTTTGGTAGGTATCTAATTAACTTATTACATCTTAATTTGAGCCTAAGATTCATCAGCTTGTGAATTTTGTGATTTCTTGGTTTTAGGGCTCGTAATATTGGCTGGCACATTCTGGGGTTGTGTTTTGTGTGATATGAGTGTTACTTGTTGCTTATATATGTTCCCTTAACATGCGCCAAGTGTTTCAGAGACTAAAATTTACATTTGCTTGAACTTGGTCCAATTCGCCTACCTGTTTGATCTTTTGTGCTCAAGGTGTAAGGCTTATGTTAGATTTAGGATTGGTTTATGTTTTTAGATGACAAATGTCAACAAAGTTAAGTATACCCATGGCCCAAATCAATCAGAAAATTTTTTGGTCTTTATGAATACTATCGAGTTTGGGGATGAACATATCGAGTAAGCATGGATCTTATCAAGTTAGCATGAAGGTTATCGAGTAAAGATTCATTTTTCCTTACTCGAAGCATTCAAACAATTTTTTCCAAGTAAGAAATCTAATATCTTACTCGATAAAAGTTGTTTCTATGCTTCGAGTAAGCAAAATTGAATTCCTTATCGAGTATGGAGCTTTCTCATTGTGCTTGTCGAGTAACATATCTTATCAAGTAAACAGTTTTTTCTCTAAAACTTATCGAGTAAGGACTTGATTCCTCTTACTCGAAGCATATGGATAATTTTATAGAGTAAGAACATTATTATCTTACTCGATATAAATTATTCATATTCTTCGAGTAAGCAGAATAAATTTCTTATCGAGTAAGCCCTAATGGACCTTATCGAGTAATCAGTTTTTCTATCACTGTCGAGTAAGGATTGTTCATGTTTCTCCGAGTAAGGAGTGGACCACAAGGACCATCGAGTATGGGTTCTTATTTTTTATCACCCACTTGTAACAAAACTCTGCCCAAATTTTTAAAAATCTATCGAGTAAGGATAGCTTCTGTTATCGAGTATGCATGATTCTTGTTTATCGAGTAAGACATAATTGTTTGGTTTGTTTTGTCGAGTTAGCTATTACATGTTTGGTTTTTTTTTTCGAGTTACCTAACTGTGTCAAATAAGTCATTCATAGATTTGTGTGCTTTCTTAAATGGCAACGTGTATTATGGAATGTACACTAACATAAACATCACCATATTGTGTTTGTTGGCTGTAATGATGCATTTCAGGTACAAAAATGTCTCAAGGCACCACTCCTAGACACGAGTTAATTTAAGGAGAAGAAAGGAATGTCGGAAAGTCAAACTTGAAGGTTGATCTTGAGAAACTCCCGTGCCATCCAACCTGTCAAATCATAGTGGAGATTCTGAAGCAACACTTCATTCGACACATCCTCACAACCTCATGCGCAATACCTGAAGTTTATTTGACACAGTTCTGGGAATCTCTTGAAGTCAGTAGAGACAACAAAACCATCGGAGTTCGTCTTGATCACAGAGACATTCAGTTTGATGTCACAACCTTTCGCTCTGTTCTTGGTTTACCTGCAGAAGGATCAAGAAACTTCAAGAAATTCACTCCTTTTCCCGCATTGTCCGAGATTATCAAACTTCTTCGTGAACTTGGGTATGATGAATCAAAGACCAAACTCACCAATCTATCATCAATCGACAGAAAGTATATACCACAACCATGGCTCACCCTATACTCAATCCTCACCAATTGTGTAACTGGCAGAGAAACCGGGCACGAACATCCATCTCTTGAATTCATGCAAATCTACTGGGGGGTTGTCAAAGTAGCACCTATTGACTACGCTCAAATAATTTGGGATTACATGATTTTTCAAGCTCGACAGTTTCAAAAAGCATCAAATACAAGGATTCCATTTTGCCGTTATACCAAGCTTCTCATAGCTCACTTCATGCACACATATTCAGAGATTGATCCAAGACGGGAGGATAAATTTCACACATCTGCCATGGATCAAATGTATTCACGAGCCAGAATTCAGAAAACAAGTACCACCAAGCAAGGATTGAGGATTCCTGATCGATTGTTAACAAATTCTATTCGGGAAACAAAGGAATTTCGAGCGTATGATGAAGCTGTTAAGAACAATTCTGTTGGAAAAACTCTTCCTAAAACCAAGACTGCAACAAAGAAAAGTGGAGGAAGTAAGAAAAAGGATGTAAGCTCAATACCAAAGCAAGCTCTTAAATCTAGAACAAAGAAAGTGACTCGACAACCCAAAAGAAAGCTGACCATTCGTGATGAAACTGACGAAGAAGTTGAGGAAGAGACTTTAAGACAGAAAATTATTAAAGTCAAAAAGGAGAAAGGACAAAAGGGAAAAGGCAAAGAAGCTGCAAAACCAGATAACCCTATTTCATCTTCATCCTCAGAATCAGATAATGCCAAAAGGTTGAAACAAACCTTGCTCGAAAGTAAACCAATGGAACAAGAAAGGATAGAAAAACTACAAAAGAAAGGAGAAGGTTCGGGTACTCGTGATGAGGAAATGGCTACTCAAGAACAATCTGAGGAAGAACAATCTGAGGAAGAACAGGAGAATCCGTTGTCAGAAGAAGAAGATGAACAATCTGAGGAAACGCGTTCACAAACACTGTCAAAATCTGATCAAGAAGATGATGAATCAGATAGTGAAGAAGTATCCTCAGATTCTAAACAAAAGCTTATAGACGATGAAACAAAGGAAAGCGATGAAGAAAAGGATGAAACGGAAAGAGTTAAAGATGATGATGAATCGGAAGATTAAAATGATGAAAGTGATGATGAAAAGAAAACGGATGAAGAGTCAGAAGAAGAAAATGATGAAAGTGATGATGAAAAGAAAACGGATGAAGAGTCAGAAAATGAAGATGATGAAAGTGATGATGAAAAAGATGGTGATGATAATGTTTAGAAGGAGGATAGTGGAAAAGAAGACTCTACTATTAACATCATTGACGACTCTGAAATCACTCCAATTCCCACTCAAGACCAACCTCCATCACCTAAACAAGTTGATCCTCAACAAACCCAAGATTCACAAATGGTCATTCATCCAAGTCTATTGAAATCATTACAACAACAACTTAAGAATTTACAAACGCAGGTTTTGGAACAACAGAAGGAATTTGAACAGTTCAAAGTCTACAATATTGATGAAGCAGTGGATGACAGAGTTAAGGAGAGATTACCAGTAGAAGTTCAAAAGTATGTACGTGAGAAACTCCCAGCAACCGTGGAACGATACGTTAAAGATAATCTTGAAAGGGTTGTTAATCAGAAGTTTCAGACTACTCCTATAACGATTCAGACTCTACCATCTAAGCCTTTTGCAAGTGATCTTAAGGGTAAATTGTTGGATGCGATAATGAATGATCCAAAGGAGGAAGAACTTAGAAAGGCGTTGATTAAGTCAATTAAGAAGAAAGGAAAGAAGGATGAACCCTGCAAACGGACTAAGTCTTACCAAGCGCCGCCATGATGATTCTGATCCCGATCCCGATGACCACCCATAGCCACAAGATAAACGCAAGAGAACATCCGGCTCCACTTCTAGACCTCCAACTGCAAGCGTCAACATTCAAGCAGATGATGAAATCCCAATGTATTCCACGGATGATATTCCAATGCATACAACTGAGGAATTGGGTGTACAAGGATCCGAGTATGCAGTCCCACAAGACCAACCTGCAAACATCAAAGAACCACCAAAGGAAGCACCAATTATACCACCTCCAGAATGGATTAACCCATCTGATCCTACGTACAACTGGTTTGACGAAATGGTTGATGCACATCCGGATATTCCTGAGTCAGAAGAACCCATTGAAGGATCAATTGTCAGTTTCGCTAAACGGATCAATCAAGTGATGAAGACTCAAAAACTTCAACTTTCAGACTTAGTAAAGATTCAATCAGCAGGTTTCACGAAATTCAAAACGTGCACTACAACTGAACTTGAATTTGAATACAATGTTGACGAAGTTGCACGTGCACTGTCGGAGAACATAACGTGGGAAAAGAGGCCTTCGTGGGATAGAATATACCCCGGAACTGATCCTGATGATTTCAAGTTTCATGATTACTCTCAACCATTACCCCTCATTGGTCCTCCTAACCGACCTAAGATTCCTAAGCAATACTTCTTCAACAATGATCTGAAATATCTCATGCATGGCAATACTGATCCAGCACACCGTTATGCTACATCTCTCACCAAATTCAAAGCCGCCTCATATCCTCTAGATGATCTTGAAGAACAAATGAGAGGATTACACTCAACATCAGTCAACAAATATAACGTTGAAGCAGCTTTGGGTACTCTTCACTGGCCAGAAATGCGCAGATGGTTTTACAAATGGAAGTTGACGTTCAAATCAAAGAAAACGGTTTTCTCTCAACACCGCATTCTTGGCATAAAAGAAGTTCCTGAAACAGAAAGAAGATTTGGTTACAATTTTCTTGACGAAATTGTGGTTCGCCGACATGATGACGAGTAGTATAAGTTCAGTGAAGCAGACTATCAGCGATTGAATCTCAACGACATCGAAGATATTTACTTGCTTAAGATTCAAGGCAAACTTCAGCATCTGCCTGGCAGTCTTCAGTATGACAGTGTCAACTCGATTCTGCTCTTTATGTGCCAACTCATCATCCGGGCAAGAGTGAAGGACGCACAATTAGGAGTTGAAAGTTATCAAACATCACTCAACTTCACTGCCCCACAGATGCAAATTCCAAGCCTCCCATACATGATACCTTTCACGTTCAATAGCAAACCATTTGGGGTCGTATTCACCAAACATAAAGTCAACAAATTCTTGAGATATGATGAGCTACACAAGTTCGGGGATCAAACACTCAAATTCGTCAGAATACAGCTGGACCAAAAGCTTAAGAAACACGACAGTGGGATTAATGTGGGCTGGATAAGACAGGATGTAAGAGAAGCATTAAAGTTCATCGACAGGATTGACCAGAGATTGAAGTTCATAGATCACATACGAACAATGGAAAGCTTGGTTGGAGGAAGGGCACCTATTCCAAACATTCCCACCTATCATCGTCCAGATAATCCATCACTCTGATTCCTCATTTTGGTATAACATTGTCACTTTCTCATTATAATTTTCACTATTTATGACTTTGGTTTGTGCACAAATTATAGTGTACAACCCGTTCTTGTAATGAAAGGACCCTGAGGTACGCTTCAGTGCCTCAATCCTAATATAAGGAGCAAAAGCTTCTTACTTTTGAGTAGAATTAATCAAAATTTTCAAAGTTTTTCACAATTCTGCTCAAAAGAACAAGTATTCCCTCTCGTATTCAAAATCTCAAAAAGTTTGTTCACTATTTGAGGGGGAGTACTTGAAAGATCTTTGTTCAAAAGTAAAAGTTCTCGTTGGATTCTCCCCATAAGACTCAAAAAGGCATATTTTAATCAAACATTTCACAAAAATAACATCTAGTATGCTATTTTTGAGGGGGAGAAATGAAAAAGTGATCAAAATATGATGGAAAAAGTTGTATCTCATATGAGCTCGACTCAGTTTTCACCCATGAATTGACGAAACAACAAATATTAGTATTCGAAAGGATTTATCCAAGTAGAAAGTACCGTTTCGAGAAGCTCTTATTAGATGTTTACTTTGACGGGTCTAACTTCCTTTTAGGAATGTTAACAACTTCAAGTTAGTTATTAGGGCTAGTTATCACCTAAAAGCTGATAATGGATCCCTTTAACTAAGCAACGTAAACGTGTCCCTCGGGTATATGTCTATTAAGAGTGGATCAATTCAAAAAAAGTGTCAACTCCTCCCGCATGTGCAAATTTCTGAAAACATTCACGAGCACATGTGAAGGGGGAGTCGTTCAAAAGAAAACCAAAACTCTCAAAGTGTTAACAAAACAAAGTTTTACATTCATAATCACTTTGAGAGATTTTCTTACAAATGGTTTTATGGTTTTATGGCAATTATAGGATAGTCATGGTGATATAAGGTGACTAAGGTTAGGGAAAACCGTCCTATGATCCGCCAGAACCGGAGGGATCTACCCAAGGACATCACCAATAGTTAGTATTAGAAGTCCTTAGGTATGATATGAAAAAAGGAGATATGAATGAAAGAAGAAAGAAGGGGTTGAAGAATTAAAAAGAAAAGCAAAGAAAAGGGTGAAAAGAAATAGCCCTCCATATGTTCAACCTTAGGACAGACACCGGGTTCAATTCATATGCTACTGGTTGTTGCTAAGGCGACGCCGATATTGAAGACAAAGACGTCATGGACCCAGTGACGCAATGCACCTAACCTTCTAAGCCACTCAAGTTCTCTCAAAAGAACTTGTTTCATTCTCACGGGGGACCCCGCATAATCTATCGACCGCACATTACGAGCTATGTTGATATTGAAACAGGAGATGCCTCCCCGGTCTCCGACGACTAAATGTGCACTTATTGAGTCTAGAGCCATGAGTAAAATCAAAGATCTCTTAGGAACACTTAATATTCTTACACTGGTGATTCTACATCAATGGATACCAGTTGTAAACTATCGAGTCCTACGCAGATCTTAGCAATCTGCCGAGAACGTTTATGAGAGGAATTACTTATGTATTTCTCAGTGATTGAACGGAAATCCTGCCAGGGTCAACATCAAACAGCCCTGACAGCAGGTCACTTCGGTAACTCCTTGTGGGTTACGCTTAATGTTCGCGGTGGTCTCAAATTGGTCTACAGTCGTGGGGTGATCTCCAGCAACTCACCTAATCGTTGGTGTACTTCGGTATGTCAGTGTAAGCTCCTTCGGGGCATCCGATTAGGAACGGCCTTGGTAAGGGTTAAAGAGAGTTTTCACACTATGCTGTCAACGATCTTTAATTTCGAACCTGTAAGTACTGGTTGTTTTATTACTAACAAATTTTATGCAGCTACAACCACCATCGTGACACAAAGTTTCCACATGCTCATACATACATCTCAAAGTCAACGAGAGTTCTCACCAAAGATCGATGCAGAAAAGAAGTCAAAGAAAGATTCTACGTCATGTGAAAGAATCTACAAAGTTGTATGACAAAGATCTGAAGTTAAGTAAAGTTCAAAGAAAGATTCCACGTCAAAGAATTCACATCAAAGAATAGAGAACTACCATAGCATAATGAAGCAAAGTCAAAGATGTATGAGCATGTTGGAATGGCGTACAACCACTGGAGGTAAAGGAGTGACTAAAGGTAGATTACACCATCATCGGATCACTTCAACTATAAAGAACTATGAACATGAACAAAGTACAAAGACCAAAGTACAGATATTATCATTATTTTTGAAGACGTCTCGAAGCTACAAAAGTTAAAGATCAAGTTGAAAAGAATATGACGTCATGCAACCTTTGATGACCAACACTTAGGGGGAGATTGTTAGGATCGTACTTTATTCATATCAAGTGTCGGTCATTGAGTTTTGTAATAGGTTGCGTTAGTTTATTATTTACAATACATTTTAGTATGTTAGTTATGTTTTTCATGTTTTGTTAAAGTCTAAGGGTTATATGTGTAATAATGTGAAAGATGTGAGTAGCCCTAGACTAAGTACTATAAATAGACATGTAACCCTCCTTAGAGGGTGTTGGTTCTCTTTGCAATACAAGTTTCCTTATTTCATATTCATAAGAGTTCCTTCCACTCTCTCTCTCTCTACTTACTTTCTCTCTCTAAAGATTATGTGGTTTTATGTTATAAAATGGTGACCTAACAACTTCACTACTCCCTAGTTATCTTTTATTAGTTTGTTGAATGACAATTGTTTAGTTGAAGGATTGTATTCCTTAATACCATTCATGGGGGTGTGTACGTCCTTCCCCAACCCTATGAGTTTCTATCTCTTCTTATGACGACACGTTTAATATCCTATCATAGCCTCCTTAATAGTCCCTCATGCATTAAATACAACCAATAAAACCAGAGTACACATCTGATTACGTTTCTTAAGACGTTCAAGCTAGTTACCGTATAGGAGATTTAGCCAGTTTTCTCAAGCCTAACGCGAGTCAATCAACCAAACAATAAACAACAAACTAACAATCAATAACTAGGTTTCATTAGATCTAAGCAAACACAAATAAACCTAAGCTAGCATGTTAATGTAAAGAAAAGAAAAAC
>LBNU01013392.1:3775-14157 GCA_014162995.1 Artemisia annua
TAACAGCATAATTAATTGTATCTCTAAAAGAGAAAAGACATGATACTCAAATCATGTGACTAGTGCTTGTTAAAAAAGAGAAATCTTTTAAAATCATATCTGATGCTCAAATTAGCTGATTAGTGCTTGTTAAAAATGAGAAATCTTTAAAATCATATTTAACATTTAGTTAAATAAACATAATGATAATGAAATCTACAAGTTTATTTTGTTTCTAAAATAGTATATTTAAGATCAGTTAAAGCCTAAAGGTATCTATATCTTATACAGAGTAGTTTTAATATCTCGTGCTTGCAGAAATAATACATCGTTGTTGTATGGACTATGGATAATTTAGTGGTGTTTTTGTAATTTAAGAGAATAAGAGGCATGTTGAAAAAAAGTATTTGCAACCAATTGAAATAAGTAAAACACACCTTTTATCCGCATTGTGCGTTTCCTAGATTGCCATCGCATCTTCAACATCATGTGTCCTTTTCCGATATCTTGTTTTCCAAAAATTGCACTAAAGGACATAAATAGTATTTTCTTTGAATTTTATTTTATAGGAGCAACACTTAATGTTGAAACATGTTAAAAGATCTTGCTAAGTACGTCTTTAGAAATTACGTTTAAGCATTGTATAAATATAAAATTAACAGTAAATAAACAACAAAGATTCTTTATTTAACATCAAATTTCATGTTTAAAATAATTGTATGTGTATAATAATTATGAAATATATGAATTCGTTAGTGTTAAGGTTAGCAAAACTAATATTTCAATGTTCATAACTTCATACTTTTGTTTAATACCTTGTCCATTCATTTGGTAAAATAAATTTGAACCTATTCAATTTTGTCAAAGAATATAACACAGGGAGTAGTAGACACTATTTATGAAGTATATCTCCACAACTTTTCTATTTATTTTTTTTTTATTTTTTTCACTTTTTCTTTCATTTTACTTTGTGTACATTGTTCAAATATATGATTTGCAATGCTTGATTAATTTACTGAACGTAAATTTAATTTAGAAAAATGTATTCTCTCATAAAAATTAATAATTCAAAGATGAAATAGCCAAAAATTAGGCACATCCAAAATAAAATTTTGTGGAAATGATACATCATTTAGATAACATACACACAATCTACTTCATTATTTTTTGTATCTCATATAAAGCACAACATCGTCATTAGCATGTGTTAATCGAGGATAGTAAAACGCGAAACGTGACTTCACTGAAAAGTTTTATCGTCATCAATCATAATCTAAATTGTCATAACCACGTGTTAAACGATGATAATAAGGGCGAAACACGACTTCATTAATGAGTACTCTCGTCGTTAGTCATGATTTCAATTATAATTAGCGCGTGTGAATGATGATAATTAAAAGCAAAACACGAGTTTATTAAAAAGTACTCTCGTTATTAATCATAACTCGAATAAGCTAGGTTACCATAAAAGAGAGTCTACATGAACTAAACATACCTAGCGAGTTTCACAAACCAACCCGTTGACATGATACTTGAACTAAAAACTAAAACAAACACTAATGTAAAATCTAAACACAAAAACTTCTCATAAATCAACTGACTCGTAACTTCAAGGAGAAACATTATGCTCGCAACTTCTAACTCTTTTTGTCCTTTTTCTCGTTTGTTGCTTTCACCCCATTATTGAGATCAATCTTTTCACCAAAATCTTCATTCCTATTTTTTGACATTTTATAAAGGCATAAATTAAGCTTCACGTAAAAAAATTACGCTTTCATATACATTTTAAAAAATAATATGTTTGATACTATTAGATTTATTCATAAAAACATGAAAGTCTTACTTGTGTGTGGGTGTGTCACTCATTTGCTTGATATCTTTCCCACAAATGTAACAATGCTTAAGACACTCCTCAAATTTTGAGTCATCGGGAGATTCCCCAGCATACGCCAGAGGGTGGTTGCCACCACCGAGGGTCGTAGCAACAATGGAACGTGGTATAGGGTGGCAATCTATCACCATGCCACCATAAGAATGTGTCATTGTAGCGCATCCATCTTTGATGGACACAACACAAGTGTACTCCTCCGAGCTAGTGATCTCATTCGGGCTCATTGGGACAATATATAAGTCACGTGCACGAAAGCCGCGCTTGGATGGAAAATCTCTACACTTGGGATGTTTCCACTTCCAAAGCTCCCCTGGAGCGAAATAAAGAATATCAAATGCGGTGAGTGTAGGACGAAACACTATGTACTCAGAATTGGACTGGAAAGGGATTGTTTCATGGAACACGCTCGTGAGACCGACTGATGATGAGTGTTTTGGGATGAAAAGGGTTTTTTGTTTGGAAAAATTGATGACAGATCCAATCACCGAGTTGAAAAAGTATAAACTGAAACCTGATGATGAATTGAGTCGCTGACTTATTGAATTTCCCATTTTCCACGTAGAATCTGCATAAGACCGATCGAACATGTCATACATGTTACATAACATAACTATTATTTTAGTTTTTTTTATAGGAACACTTTTTATTACATGGACATAAGTGCATTGTTTTTTTTGGTAAAGGGTTTTACCCCGGTATATATATATTCACACCAAAAAATCGTTAAGTACAGAGGAATATGACTGAGTGCCATATTAATCTAAGTGCACTACACTTGCATAATATACTACATGGATTGACATAAGTACATTCTAAATTACTATGCCTATATTTTTTCATAAAATCATACGATTTATGGTTTAAACAAAACGGAAAAATGAAAATTCAAATTTCAACTTCAAAGGGAAAAGAAGTAGACATTAATTTTTGCCAATTTTGTTTTCAGAAAAAACATATCGAGCATCTATTAAGGTGTGAACTTGATTTTACATATCATGAGCACGTACCATATTCATGTTACATCTAGTAAAGGTTGTATAAAATTAAACTAAAAAATTTGATCTGCGAACATCTGACTTAAACTAAATTTCGCATATGCATTTAGTCTAGAACTTGAGTGTTTGATAGTTAGTTCACTGATTATATATTAAAGATCTTAAAGTTTTGCTAAAACAAACAAATATAACTCTAATTTTCACAGAAATGCATGCGTTTTATTTGTGTAGATGTAAGAATTGTTGATGGTGAATATGAAATGCTTGAAGAAAATTGTATACGATCTCAAATAAATAACATACAAATTACATTAAGTTGAAGTAATTGGGAACTCGAAAAACTTTTACCTGCTCTTTTGCTATTGCTTTTGATATGAATGCCACGACCACCCAAATGCAAGTTTATGCGAATGTATATATAGTCAATATTATATAAACTTGAATAAAGACTGTAAAAGAATGATATTTATAGACGCAAGACAGACTATCACTGTTTTACGTAATACGATCACATGTTTTCTCTTTCTCTTTTCACATTTTACTTGCGAAAACTTGTAATATGACCTTCAAAAAGATTCCACGTTCTAAATAACTCATTGGCTAAAAATAAAAATGGATAAAAATGAATTCCTTGTATCTTAAAGTATCAATTTGCCCTTTTGAGTTTTGACATGATATTTAGACAAAAACCTTAAGAAAAAACAAGCAAACAAATTTTAAGTCTCATGTGAAACGGAATACATGTGACATATTGATCCATATGTGATTATATGCATTTAAAGAGGGAAAAAGAAGCCACTTTTAGACTTTGGTAATTGGAAACAATATAAGTAACAATCTAAACTAATTATCAAGCTTATCCTTAAGTAATGAAAATCACATAGCTAAATATAGATTGAAAAAATATAACGGTCACTTTTGCACTAGCACTTACATGTGAAAAATGCCAAGCAAAATTCACATTGGTGAACACACCGAAAAGGTCACAAGAAATGTGTGACTATTTTTATGTATTATGTAAAAAAGGTAAAGTGATCATGATTTTATATAATTAAAACAAGTTTATTGATTTTCGAGTACATGTGAGAAATATTGCATCTCATCCTTATGTGTCACGAAGTAAGTACGTTTTTTTTTTCCTTTTTTTTGTATATTCTTGTTCTTCGGTGTTTTATTTTTTTCAAATTTATTACGGTTTTTTTCTTCTTATGTCTTACTATCTTGGTTTGTTGTTTAATTCTGCAAAATCAAATAGGTTAAATAAATAAAGGAGTAAATGGTGGGGCTTTTTCTAAAAGTTTTGATTTATATAATTAGCTGTACATTTTTTTTTTAACAACATAATTAATTGTATCTCTAAAAGAGAAAAGACATGATACTCAAATCATAAGACTAGTGCTTGTTAAAAAAAGAGAAATCTTTTAAAATCATATCTGATGCTCAAATTAGGCGATTAGTGCTTGTTAAAAAGGAGAAATCTTTTAAAATCATATTTAACTTTTAGTTAAATAAACATAATGATAATGAAATCTACAAGTTTATTTTGTTTCTAAAATAGTATGTTTAAGATCAGTTAAAGCCTAAAGGTATCTATATCTTATACAGAGTAGTTTTCATATCTCGTGCTTGCAGAAATAATACATCGTTGTTGTATGGACTATGGATAATTTAGTGGTTTTTCTGTAATTTAAGAGAATAAGAGGCATGTTGAATAAAAGTATTTCCAACCAATTGAAATTAGTAAAACACACTTTTTATCCACATTGTGCATTTCCTAGATTGCCATCGCATCTTCAACATCATGTGTCCTTTTCCGATATCTTGTTTTCCAAAAATTGCACTAAAGGACATAAATAGTATTTTCTTTGAATTTTATTTTATAGGAGCAACACTTAATTTTGAAACATGTTAAAAGATTTTGCTAAGTACGTCTTTAGAAATTATGTTTAAGCATTGTATAAATATTAAAATAACAATAAATGAACAACAAGATTCTTTATTTAACATCAAATTTCATGTTTAAAATAATTGTATGTGTATAATAATTATGAAATATATGAATTTGTTAGTGTTATGGTTAGCAAAACTAATATTTCAATGTTCATAACTTCATACGTTTGTTTAATACCTTGTCCATTCATTTGGTAAAATAAATTTGAACCTATTCAATTTTGTCAAAGAATATAACACAGGGAGTAGTAGACACTATTTATGAAGTATATCTCCACAACTTTTCTATTTATTTATTTTTTTTATTTTTTTCACTTTTTCTTTCACTTTACTTTGTATACATTGTTCAAATATATGATTTGCAATGCTTGATTAATTTACTGAACGTAAATTTAATTTAGAAAAATGTATTATCTCATAAAAAATAATAATTCTAAGATGAAATAGCCAAAAATTAGGCACATCCAAAATAAAATTTTGTGGAAATGATACATCATTTAGATAACATACACACAATCTACTTCATTATTTTTTGTATCTCATATAAAGCACAACATCGTCATTAGCATGTGTTAATCGAGGATAGTAAAACGTGAAACGTGACTTCACTGAAAAGTTGTATCTTCATCAATCATAATCTAAATCGTCATAGCCACGTGTTAAACGATCATAATTAGGGCGAAACACGGCTTCATTAATGAGTACTCTCGTTGTTAGTCACGATTTCAATTATAATAAGCACGTGTGAACGATGATAATTAAAAGCAAAACACGAGTTTATTAAAAAGTAATCTCGTTATTAATCATAACTCGAATAAGCTAGGTTACCATAAAAGAGAGTCTACATGAACTAAACCTACCTAGCGAGTTTCACAAACCAACCCGTTGACATGATACTTGAACTAAAAACTAAAACAAACACTAATATAAAATCTAAACACAAAAACTTCTCATAAATCAACTGACTCGTAACTTCAAGGAGAAACATTATGCTCGCAACTTCTAACTCTTGTTGTCCTTTTTCTCGTTTGTTGCTTTCACCCCATTATTGAGATCAATCTTTTCACCAAAATCTTCATTCCTATTTTCTGACATTTTATAAAGGCATAAATTAAGCTTCACGTAAAAAAAATTACGCTTTCATATACATTTTTAAAAAATAATATGTTTGATACTATTTTTTATTTTTTTTTAGATTTATTCATAAAAACATGGAAGTCTTACTTGTGTGTGGGTGTGTCACTCATTTGCTTGATATCTTTCCCACAAATGTAACAATGCTTAAGACACTCCTCAAATTTTAAGTCATCGGGAGATTCCCCAGCATAAGCCAGAGGGTGGTTGACACCACCGAGGGTCGTAGCCACAATGGAACGTGGTATAAGGTGGCAATCTATCTCCATGCCACCATAAGAATGTGTCATTATGGCGCATCCATCTTTGATGGATACAACACAAGCGTACTCCTCCGAGCTAGTGATCTCATTCGGGCTCATTGGGACAATATATAAGTCACGTGCACTAAAGCCGTGCTTGGATGGAAAATCTCTACACTTGGGATGTTTCCACTTCCAAAGCTCCCCTGGAGCGGAATAAAGAATATCAAGTGCGGTGAGTGTAGGACGAAACACTATGTACTCGGAATTGGACTGGAAAGGAATTGTTTCATGGAACACGCTCGTGAGACCGACTGATGATGAGTGTTTTGGAATGAAAAGGGTTTTTTGTTTGGAAAAATTGAAGACAGATCCAATCACCGAGTTGAAAAAGTATAAACTGAAACCTGATGATGAATTGAGTCGCTGACTTATTGAATTTCCCATTTTCCATGTAGAATCTGCATAAGACCGATCGAACATGTCATACATGTTACATAACATAACTATTATTTTAGTTTTTTTATAGGAAAACTTTTTTTTACATGGACATAAGTGCATTGTTTTTTTTTGGTAAAGGGTTTTACCCCGGTATATATATATTCACACAAAAAAGTCGTTAAGTACAGAGGAATATGACTGAGTGCCATATTAATCTAAACGCACTACACTTGTAGAATATACTACATGGATTGACATAAGTACATTCTAAATTGCTATGCCATATGATTTATGGTTTAAACAAAACGGAAAAATGAAAATTCAAATTTCAACTTCAAAGGGAAAAGAGGTAGACATTAATTTTTGCCAATTTTGTTTTCAGAAAAAGCATATCGAGCATCTATTAAGGTGTGAACTTGATTTTACATATCATGAGCACGTAACATATTCATGTTACATCTAGTAAAGGTTGTATAAAATTAAACTAAAAAATTTGTTCTGCGAACATCTGACTTAAACTAAATTTCGCATATGCATTTAGTCTAGAACTTGAGTGTTTGATGGTTAGTTCACTGATTATATATTAAAGATCTTAAAGTTTTGCTTAAACAAACAAATATAACTCTCATTTTCACAGAAATGCATGCGTTTTACTTGTGTAGATGTAAGAATTGTTGATGGTGAATATGAAATGCTTGAAGAATATTGTATATGATCTCAAATAAATAACATACAAATTACATTAAGTTGAAGTAATTGGGAACTCGAAAAACTTTTACCTGCTCTTTTGCTATTGCTTTTGATATGAATGCCACAACCACCCAAATGCAAGTTTATATGAATGTATATATAGTCAATATTATATAAACTTGAATAAAGACTGTAAAAGAATGATATTTATAGACGCATGACAGACTGCCACTGTTTTACGTAATACGATCACATGTTTTCTCTTTCTCTTTTCACATTTTACTTGCGAAAACTTGTAATATGACCTTCAAAAAGATTCCACGTTCTAAATAACTCATTGGCTAAAAATAAAAATGGATATAAATGAATTCCTTGTGTCTTAAAGTTTCAATTTGCCCTTTTTGAGTTTTGACATGATATTTAGACAAAAACCTTAAGAAAAAACAAGCAAACAAATTTTAAGTCTCATGTGAAACGGAATACATGTGACATATTGATCCATATGTGATTATATGCATTTAAAGAGGGAAAAAGAAGCCACTTTTAGACTTTGGTAATTGGAAACAATATAAGTAACAATCTAAACCAATTATCAAGCTTATCCTTAAGTTATAAAAATCACATAGCTAAATATAGATTGAAAAAAGTATAACGGTCACTTTTGCACTAGCACTTACATGTGGAAAATGCCAAGCAAAATTCACATTGGTGAACACACCGAAAAGGTCACAAGAAATGTGCGACTATTTTTATGTATTATGTAAAAAAGTATATAAAAAAGGTAAAGTGATCATGATTTAATATAATTAAAACAAGTTTATTGATTTTCGAGTACATGTGAGAAATATTGCATCTCATCCTTATGTGTCACGAAATAAGTACGTTTTTTTTTCTTTTTTTTGTATATTCTTGTTCTTGGGTGTTTTATTTTTTTCAAATTTATTACGGTTTTTTTCTTCTTATGTCTTACTATCTTGGTTTGTTGTTTAATTCTACAAAATCAAATAGGTTAAATAAATAAAGGAGTAAATGGTGGGGCTTTTTCAACAAGTTTTGGTTTATATAATTAGTTGTACATTTTTTTTTACAGCATAATTAATTGTATCTCTAAAAGAGAAAAGACATGATACTCAAATCATGTGACTAGTACTTGTTAAAAAAAGAGAAATCTTTTAAAATCATATCTGATGCTCAAATTAGGTGATTAGTGCTTGTTAAAAAGGAGAAATCTTTTAAAATCATATTTAACTTTTAGTTAAATAAACATAATGATAATGAAATCTACATGTTTATTTTGTTTCTAAAATAGTATGTTTAAGATCAGTTAAAGCCTAAAGGTATCTATATCTTATACAGAGTAGTTTTCATATCTCGTGCTTGTTGAAATAATATATCGTTGTTGTATGGACTATGGATAATTTAGTGGTGTTTCTGAAATTTAAGAGAATAAGAGGCATGTTGAATAAAAGTATTTCCAACCAACTGAAATTAGTAAAACACACTTTTTATCCACATTGTGCATTTCCTATATTGCCATCGCATCTTCAACATCATGTGTCCTTTTCCGATATCTTGTTTTCCAAAAATTGCACTAAAGGACATAAATAGTATTTTCTTTGAATTTTATTTTATAGGAGCAACACTTAATTTTGAAACATGTTAAAAGATTTTGCTAAGTACGTCTTTAGAAATTATGTTTAAGCATTGTATAAATATAAAAATAACAATAAATGAACAACAAAGATTCTTTATTTAACATCAAATTTCATGTTTAAAATAATTGTATGTGTATAATAATTATGAAATATATGAATTTGTTAGTGTTATGGTTAGCAAAACTAATATTTCAATGTTCATAACTTCATACATTTGTTTAATACCTTGTCCATTCATTTGGTAAAATAAATTTGAACCTATTCAATTTTGTCAAAGAATATAACACAGGGAGTAGTAGACACTATTTATGAAGTATATCTCCACAACTTTTCTATTTATTTATTTTTTTTTCACTTTTTCTTTCATTTTACTTTGTATACATTGTTCAAATATATGATTTGCAATGCTTCTCCAAAAGGTGAAGATCGGTGGGATCACCCTGGTCCCATGCATCCTAAGGATGCCAACCGGACCCTCCCACAAGGACCCGGCCCCAGGCAATGAGCACCTGTCCCAGTGACTGTACTTATCAGGATGATTTGCAATGCTTGATTAATAATTCTAAGATGAAATAGCCAAAAATTAGGCACATCCAAAATAAAATTTTGTGGAAATGATACATCATTTAGATAACATACACACAATCTACTTCATTATTTTTTGTATCTCATATAAAGCACAACATCGTCATTAGCATGTGTTAATCGAGGATAGTAAAACGCGAAACGTGACTTCACTGAAAAGTTGTATCGTCATCAACCATAATCTAAATCGTCATAACCACATGTTAAACGATGATAATTAGGGCGAAACACGACTTCATTAATGAGTTCTCTCGTTGTTAGTCACGATTTCAATTATAATTAGCACGTGTGAACGATGATAATTAAAAGCAAAACACGAGTTTATTAAAAAGTACTCTCGTTATTAATCATAACTCGAATAAGCTAGGTTACCATAAAAGAGAGTCTACATGAACTAAACCTACCAAGCGAGTTTCACAAACCAACCCGTAGACATGATACTTGAACTAAAAACTAAAACAAACACTAATGTAAAATCTAAACACAAAAATTTCTCATAAATCAACTGACTCGTAACTTCAAGAAGAAACATTATGCTCGCAACTTCTAACTCCTGTTGTCCTTATTCTCGTTTGTTGCTTTCACCCCATTATTGAGACCAATCTTTTCACCAAAATCTTCATTCTTATTTTTTGACATTTTATAAAGGCATAAATTAAGCTTCACGTAAAAAAAATACGCTTTCATATACATTTTAAAAAATAATATGTTTGATACTATTTTTTATTTATTTTTAGATTTATTCATAAAAACATGGAAGTCTTACTTGTGTGTGGGTGTGTCACTCATTTGCTTGATATGTTTCCCACAAATGTAACAA
>LBNU01013392.1:33919-55643 GCA_014162995.1 Artemisia annua
TGTACCACTATTTTGAATAAAATTGCAATGCTTTTTGTTTGTTTGTTTTCTGTTTTATAATAATACAGGTATTGATTGCATGGAATAAACAATTGGACAAAAGCATGAAAGCTGAAATCATGGTTTATTTTCTCATTTCCCTACTTTCATACTTTTTAGTTCGTCTATCACATTGAAGACAATGCTTAACTTAAGTATGGGGGGTGAGTAGGAAAATAAGAAAATTTAAATTTTTGTTTGTCCTTATAATCTAGTTGTTTTCACGCTTTTAGGAGTAATTTATTAGAATAAACAGATCTATCCACTGGAAATCAGTAATTTTGAAAAAATTGAGATGTGTCCCGATTAATATTGCAATCCACTTTTGGATCGATTACATTGGCTAGCACACATTATAACCCTTTCCACCAAAACTGTGAGGAATTGAGCCTGTTTATAACGAGCTTACATCTTATATGCTCGAATCTTTTGTTATGAGTGTGACGGTGATTTTAATTATTCTAGAACTTGTACTTGTAAATCATTACGAGACCGTTGTGAGATTACACTTTTGTAATATAAGGATATATACGTGATAAGAGGCAACCTTAGGACTTAAACCAAATAGCCTTCTTTATTGATTTTTAGCTAGTCACATTGATTAGTTAAATCCCAATTTTTAACCCTTTTGTTAGCGTTCATCTTTAACGCTAGATACCCTTAGTTACACCTTCTGAGCCTTTTTCTTTCTTTTGATTAAAACCACAAAAATACAAAAAGATTTTACACTTTTTAGCCTAGCCTTACCCTTTAGTCAAGTCTAGGTGAGTTGTTAGCTTTGTGAAGAAATTATGAATCATGAAGGAAGAATGGAGAAAGTGGAAATTCAAGAACCAACGGTCGAAGCAAGTAAAGTTTAGTCATCGCAATGTGTATGATGACAAGTGTTTCTAATTGTTATGTGTTATGACTGAGTTTGTTTACATTTAAAAAAAAAATAAAAAAAAAAAATGTTGTTAGTTTGATATATATAGTGTTATGTATAGCAATAAAGCTATAAAATAAAGCATTGATCGCGAAAGAATGAAGTTCTCAAAGACTACGAGGTTATGATTCAAGGAAGAAAAGCTAATGACATTCGACCATAGACTTGGACTAGTTTGTATATTCTTAAACATCACTTACCCAAATATTCCCATGCCTTATCCTTACCTTTTTGACTTGGTGTAATTATTAAGTGTATTGAAAAGTAGTGACCATCCGAGTTCATGAGGATCTAGAAAACGTGCTAGCGAACTAAGGATTATCCTTAGTGACCATCCGTTCTTTAGTGATACTAGAATTCGTAGCAAGCGATCTATTATGATTTACACGAGGTAATTACATATAAGTTAATTAACCCTTTTTAGCCTAAACCCGAATAAAAGCCCTCTTTGATATGTAGACTTGGTGCTTACGCCATTGCGGTGTAGTTTTGTTTCTTGTACAAGCTTATGGTAATAATTAAGTCATGACGGAGCAATGAGTGTGATTTATCATATACGCTACCCCATATATGAGTGTTATGAGTGAATTATATTTTATTTCTCCCTTCGTGAGGTGTTTTAGAAGTGTTAATCGAGCAAGAAAATCATTGGGTATTGTCAAACATCTTAATATTTCATTTATAAAAGCTTAACAAGGATGGTCTAACTTGTACTTGTATAAGGAGGATTTCATCACAATTTTCAGAAATCACTTTCGTTTACCATGTGGATATTTAGTTTTCTTCTAGATTTACTTGAGGACAAGCAAAGTTTAAGTGTGGGGGATTTGATAACGCTCAAAGTTAACATGTTTTTAGAAGCGTTATTAATGTTTTTATGCATGTTATTTGGTTACTTTTATATGCTTTTGCAACTAAATCGTATCAAAGTATGTTTTTGTAGCATATGTAGCCAAATGTAGGAAAAACGAGGAAAAAGTGAAGAAAATGGAGCACATGCGATTACACGAAGATTCCCAAGTTCAAAGTCCAATTTGTGAAGTAATTCATAAGGAGAAACCTAAGTTTGGTCACTTCAAAGTTCCAAGTTCAGAGTTAACCAAGTGTGGATAGTGCATGAAGAAATACACAACGAAGTTAAAAATCCAAAACCATTCAGAGATCACCAGCCGATCGGTTGGTGACCAGCCGATCGGTTGGCCATAAAGACCACCTCCATCCGATCGGTAGCAGCCCGCAACCGATTCGGATGGAAGTTCTGCAAAGGAATAAAACTTTTTGTACACGAATCTTGGCCTTTTGTCTTAAAGTTCTAGGCTCTTCTTAGTGTCTTGTTGTCCAAGCTCTGGCATTTATGTCCCTATTGATTGCTAGGAGTATTTGACAAGCCTAAAAGGACTTCTAGAGGACACAATTCATAACAACAATTCAAGGAGACATTTACTCTCATTACTACTCTCAATTATTATCATCAAAAAGCTCTCAAGAAGGCAAATTCGTGCAGAAAGAACCAGTAGCATTTGGAGAACCAAGGAAGCAACATTTGGAGGCCAAAATCTCAAAATACCATCACCAATACTTAGGTTATCAATACCTTGTCATTTGTTATCAATTTCAAAGCATTGTAAGACTTATAACCATGGATTCTAATGTTAAATATTCTGAGTTTGTTTACATGTTTGCCATGAGTAGCTAGAAATCTTTTTACACTTGTTTTGATGATGTTTTATACTTAGTGATGTAGTGATTGTGATAACATGTTTTAATTAAATTTCAAGTCAATCCTAAGAACCAATTGTACCTTATGTTTCATCGTGACATTTGTTAAGTTAAGGTTAACTAATTGATAATATTTTCAAGGGTCGAAAGATTTGGTATTACTCAACTAGTTATAATCATTTGTCTATGAATGATTGTTTTTCACCATAATTATTCTTAACTCAACAAAGAAACAAGAAGTATGATTGTAATAAGAGTGCTTTTATAACATCAAATCGGATTGTTTGTAAAACTCTAGTTGGACGAAAGTTTAGATTTTATAAACAATTGTAACCTTTTTGTCTATGAAAAGCATACCTTTTGTAATGACCATTTCCTAAGAGTATTTGATTTATAATAAGAGTTTATTCTTGTGTTTAAGGAAACCATACCTTATGAACCTTGGATAGATCTTGAATTGATTGGTTTACACTTAAATCTTGTTTTTATGAACTAAAATCTTGGCCAGGTTTAACTTGTAGAAATAATAGATTAGACCACCATCTAATTATCACAACCAACATGTTCACAAGAGTTATCACAATCACATGTGTCATTAAGTAGAAAAATAGTCTAAACAAGTGTAGCTTTTTAAATTATTGAATTTGCTTATTACCTTATTTGATTACGATTAGAGAAGTACTTATAGACTAATATTAGATTCACTCACAAATCCCTGCGAACGATCCCGACTTACCATCATATCTTGCTATAACGGATGAGTACACTTGCTCGTATGTGTTGTTTCTAGATTCGGTAATTCACCTTTATAAATTTAAAACTTGCATTAACAAAACGCACATCAAAATATATTAGGAATTACACTTAGAAGATAACATGGATACTACTCTAACTGGTTTCAAGTACCTAGGAATAGTGATACTTATAATAATAGTGATACTCGTAGTAATAGACAACTTAAAACAAAAGAGAAAACCCGAAACCTTACCTAGGAATAGTAACACACCTAGTAAAACCATAGGAAAGAAACCACTTAAACCCACTCCCACTTTAGAACCCTCTACTTCATTAGAACCAAACACGTCACCTTTAGAAGTTTAGGACAAGTTAGGAAAAACTAGAAGAACCTTAGGGGGAAAAACAAAAACTTGGAGGAATCTAGTAAATCTTAAAATTCCATTAGGATACTATCTTTACAGGTATCCTATACTTTTACTCCTTCGTTTAATCTTGTCCTTCCAATTTAAATCCTACCCTTCCGTTTCCCCACATCCTTTCACTTCAAATTTCACTCTCCCGCCTTTTTCCACCTTCCCCATTTCAAATTTCATTCTCCCGCCTCTTTACTCTACCGTTTAATCCTACTCTTCCGTTTAAACCCACTCCTCCGTTATTCCTTCACTCCTCCATACCTTTTCCATTTCATTCCTTACCTTCCTTCCTTCCTTTTCACTCTCTCCCATAAAAATTTCCCCTTTCCACCCTCATCCTTCTTTTCACTCTTTTTCATCTTTTAGTTCTTCCGTCATTTTTCACTCTATTTTTCCTTCTCTATATTCTCTCTCTATCCCATCCTACAAGGTTCTAAGAATTATGTTGGGAATTATTGAAATGACATAGAGTCATTGCTGCTATTTTTATTTTTTACTTCCCGCGGTTAAGTCAAACCGTATTTTTAGAAAGTTATTAAAGGTAGTGATATGTATTGATATTTTATTTATTGCCGAATTAGGGTTCCTTGTGTATAAAAGGAACAGACGGCTATTGTATGAGACATCTCTTCAACAAACACTTCAAGAAAAAATACTTTTGTTAATACAAATATCGCCTAAAAACGTTATTTATATTTTACGATCTTTGCTAAGTTTTGTTAACAACAAAGTGTAAACTTTAGTTTTTAGTAAAACATGATTATAGTTTAAGTCTTGCATAACTAGACTTTATTTGCTACATTTACATTTCATATTAGACATAACACTTTCATATTTCTTAATAAAGAAAGTGTTACATCACATCATGTGCATTTATGGAAAGATTGTGTGTTTGACTTTCCATAAGACCTCTTACACATTTTGGAAGGATTTCAAGTTTATTCAATGTGTGTTTGACTAGAAATAACTTGATGTGACATTGCTAGATATGGAAAGATTTCTTGTAAGCTTTGACTGTCAGACCTGGCGGAACCCTGGGGGTATACGGGCGGAACCCGTTCTTTGGTTCCGCCGTATCCGCCAGGCTGCTGGTTTGTTTGGGTATAAATACCAAACCACTTGCAAGAAATCATCTATCACTTCTCATTACATTTTACACATACATCATTCATCTAACTCATTAACATTTTCATTTTGTGTGAAGCTCTCTTATAGAAAAGAAGTTCACAAGTTCATATCCAAGTTACAAGTATTCAACACAACGTTGCAAGACTTGTTAGCTTAGCATTGTATAGACTTCGTGTAGTTTATACTTCATTTGATTGTGTATATTCAGTTGTGATCGGTTAGTATTTTAGGCCTTAAAATACATAGTGTGACGAGAGTGGTTGTACCCTTGTAAAAGAACTCGACATCTAGCTGTGTGTCGGTAATCTTGTGTAAACGACGTGTAAGGTTTTCTCCGCCGGTGAAAGGAGCTTGTTGACTAGTGAAAGAAACTTTCGAGTTGGATACTCGGGGCGTGGAGTAGGGCAAGGAAAAAGAGTCCTTGTAGCCGAACCACGATAAACACTTGTGTTGTGGTTTGATCGTTTCTTTCTTTATCCTTGCATATTACATATTTTCTTTAGTTTAGATCTTTGATTACACGGAAAGTTTCAAAAGATAATTAAGCAAAAACCGGTAAACTATTCAACCCCCCTTCTAGTTTTCCACAATTGGCATCAAGAGCTACGTTACTCAAGCTTTTAAAATATATTGTATTTTAAAACTTGAAACGATCCATGGATTTTGAAAATTACAAAGAAGGGCAATCTATGCAAAGACCACCACTTTTTGAAGCAAACGGCTTTATATATTTGAAAAACCGATTTGAAACTTACGAGAAATCTAAAGATATAGATCTATGGTATATAATCATTGATGGTGATAATATACCCACTTTTAAAGATACTTCAAATAGTAAAGATGAGGATAGCTCAATTACTAAACATAATGAAGATCAAAAGAAATTGATTGCTAAAAATAATAAAGCAAAAATGATGCTTTACAATGCTTTAACTAAGAAAGAATATGAAAGAGTATTTATGTGTAAAACCGCTAAACAAATTTGGCAATCTTTAATAGTAACTCATCAAGGAAACTCACAAGTTAAGGATAACAAAATTGATCTTTTTATTCAACAATATGAACAATTTTCTATTTTCGAAGATGAGATTATTGATTGTGCATTTGCTAGGTTTAACACTATTATTACTTCACTTAAAGCACTTGACGAATCTTTTTGTAGCAAGAATTTTGTCAGGAAATTTCTTAGAGCACTCCATCCGAAATGGAGAGCAAAAGTGACGGCAATTGAAGAATCCAAGGATCTTTCAAGCATGTCACTTGACGAGCTAATTGGTAACCTCAAAGTTCATGAAATGGTTATGGAAAAAGATTCGGAAATAGCCAAAGGCAAGAAAGAAAAGGTCAAGTCCATTGCCTTGAAGGCTAGAGTTCAATCAAGTGATGATGAAGAATCTAGTTCAGATAGTGACGATGGAGAATACGCCATGGCCGTTAGAGATTTCAAGAAGTTCTTTCGTAGACGAGGGAAGTTTGTAAGGCAACCTAAAGATGACAAGAAAACCTTCCTAAAAGATCGTGATGACAAGAAAGGAAAGGTTGAAAGGAAATGCTTTAGGTGTGGAGACACAAGTCATCTCATAGGAGAATGTCCAAAACCACCCAAAAGTAAATCTCAACAAGATTTTGTAAGTGGTACTTGGAGTGATTATGAAGAAGATGACGAGGAGCCAAAGAATGACGAAATTGCTCTCATGGCTCATGGCTCAAATGAGGTACACTCCGACTCAACTTTTTCTTCTATTGATGATGACACCTTACAAAAGGAATATAACAAACTTTGTGAACTAAGCTTAAAAATCATAAACAAAAATAAATTTTTGAAAACTAAAGAGGAGTTTTTAGAAATGAAGTTTATGAATTAAAAGAAAAGGCTAGGAGCTTAGAAAAGAGTAAAGATAGTGACACATTGTGTAAATCATGTGAAGAGCATAAACTCGAAATTGAGAAACTTAGAATTACTCAAGATGATCTAATAAAACAAACCACAAAGTTTAAAAGGTTCGATAAAAGTATCTCTTATGCGGATGAAATAATGAAACTTCAAAAGTCACCGTTTGATAAAACAGGACTAGGTTTCATGAAATTAGAAACTTCGAAGAGTCAAATGAAACAATACAAGAAAGCACAAGAAACTAACAAATCTGCTACAGGAACCCACGGACCAGACGGAACCCAAAACAGGGTTCCGCCGTTGAATCCAAAGGTTCCGCGGGGTCTGCAGCAGAACATTTAGTTTCTATGCCGGATCGTACAAAACTCATTAAAGTCACAAATAAGTTCAAAACTAGTACAAATGAAACAAAACTAAAACCAGCTATTAAAGTTGGAGTAGGACTTAGTAGAAATGAATTTAGAACTAAAACTGCTCAACCGAGACCTAAGATTCCTATTCCCAAACGCCCCTTTCCAAAGAGTAACTACAACACACAATCAAACCACCAACATGGTTGGAAACCAAAACTTACCTAAACATTACCAAACTCCAAATTATATGTCATGGAACCCATTTGTTCCATTTTCATACATGGATCAAGTTAATGATATGTTTAACCAAAATGGACCCATGAGATATTGGGAACCAAACGTTTGAGTGTTTTTCATAAAATAGGTGTGCTTCAAAGTTAGTTTGGAACCGGATGAATGGATCAAAGATAGTGGTTGTTCAAGACACATGACGGGTAACAAAAGCCTCTTTTCAACATATCAAAAATGTGATGGAGGTAATGTTACTTTCGGTAGCAAAGCTAAATGCAAAATCATCGGAAAAGGTACAATCTCTAATAACTCCCTTTCTATAGATGATGTAGCTCATGTTGATAATCTAGGTTTTAATCTCCTTATTATTAGTCAACTTTGCCGCAAAAAGTATAACGTCCTTTTCAGTGAAAATGGAAGTAAAATACTTAAAGATGGCATAACCATAGCCAAAGGTGTTCTTAAGAATAACGTATATGTCATGAAGATGGATCAAACATCTAGAGACAAACTTTGTCTCGCATCATTAGATGAATCTTCAACTTTATGGCATAGACGTTTAGGACACGCTAACATGAGACTTATCCAAAACCTCTCCTCCAAAGACTTAGTTCGAAACCTACCTAAGTTGAAATATGACCAACACTTTTGTGATGCTTGCAAAGTCGGTAAACAAGTTCATAGTAGCCATAAGGCTAAAAACATGGTGTCCACATCTAGGTGTCTAGAACTTTTGCATATGGATTTGTTCGGTCCATCCGCTATACAAAGTTATGGAGGTAACTTCTATACTTTGGTAATAGTAGATGATTATTCAAGATATACTTGGACAAAATTTTTGAAAAGTAAAAACGAAGCTTTTGATCAATTTGAAATTCTAAGTAAGAAAATTCAAAATCAAGTAGGAACTTGCATTGTGTCTATTAGAATGGATCACGGTCGTGAATTTGATAATGAATTTCAATTTGGAGACTTTTGTGATAAAAATGGTATAACTCATAACTTTTCGGCTCCACGTACCCCTCAATCTAATGGTGTAGTAGAACGTAAAAACCAAACACTTCAAGAGATGAGTAGAACAATGCTTAATGAACAAAATATTCCACAAAAGTTTTGGTGTAACGCCGTTGACACATCAACTTATATTTTAAATCGTGTATTAATAAGACCATTTGTAAACAAAACTCCATACGAACTTTATAAAGGTAAAAAGCCTACACTAGGTTATTTTAGAGTATTTGGGAGTAAATGTTTTATTCTTAACACAAAAGATTATCTCACCAAATTTGACCCAAAGTCTTATGAAGGTGTGTTTCTTGGATATTCACAAAGTAGTAAAGCTTACATTGTCTTAAACAAAGAAACATTAAGAGTCGAGGAATCGTTGAACGTAACATTTGACGAGAGTCCACCTCCCTCTAAGACATCACCTTTGGTAGATGATGATTTAATTGAAAGTCAAGTAATAGAAAGTCAAGAGATCTTAGATAATGACAAGGAAGATGAACTATTAAACAAAGAAATTGTCAATGTCAAAGAATCAAAAAGTCATCCATTAGATAGCGTCATAGGAAACATTTATGAAAGAACACTAAGATCAAAAGTTCAAAATGAAAGCAACTTCTTTTGTTTCGTGTCAACCATTGAACCGAAAAACATAAACGAAGCAATAAAAGATGAGTCATGGGTAATAGCCATGCAAGAAGAATTAAACCAATTTGTTAGGAATGATGTTTGGACATTAGTTCCTCAACCAAAGAGTCAAACAATAATTTGAACAAAATGGGTCTTTCGTAATAAAATGGATGAAAATGGTATAGTGTCTAGAAACAAAGCTAGGCTAGTAGCACAAGGTTATAATCAACAAGAAGGCATCGACTACGATGAAACTTTTGCTCTGGTTGCTAGGCTCGAGTCAATTAGAAATTTACTTGCATATGCATGCGCACACAATTTTAAACTCTTTCAAATGGACGTCAAAAGTGCATTCCTAAACGGGTTTATAAATGAAGAAGTTTATGTTGCTCAACCACCGGGCTTCACCGATTTTGAAAAACCGAATCATGTTTACAAACTTGAAAAGGCTTTATACGGACTTAAGCAAGCTCCAAAAGCGCGGTATGATCGACTTAAAACCTTCCTAGTTGACCATAAGTATACCATGGGCTTAGTTGATAATACTCTCTTCACTAAGAAGAAAGGTTCACATATTATCATAGTCCAAATCTATGTTGATGACATTATATTCGGATCAACTTGTCAAGAATTATGTGTTGATTTCTCAAAAATCATGCATGACGAGTTTGAAATGAGTATGATGGGAGAACTCAACTTTTTCCTAGGACTCCAAACCAAACAACTAGAAGATGGTATCTTCTTTAACCAATCAAAATATGTTAAGGATATGCTTAAGAAAATTGGTCTAGAAGATTCAAAACCAATAACACCTATGTCCACGGAAACTAAACTCACCAAGGATGAGGAAAGTGAATCCGTAGATAGCACTAAATATAGAGGTATGATTGGAAGTCTACTTTATCTAACGGCTAGTAGACCCGACATTATGTTTAGTGTTTGTCTATGTGCTCGTTTTCAAGAAGATCCTAAAACAATTCATCTTGAAGCCGTTAAAAGGATTTTTAGATACATTAAGGGCACTACACATTTAGGTTTATGGTATCCCAAAGGAACGGGAGTTGACACCATAATGTATGCCGACTCGAATCATGCCGGTGACTATGTTGATAGAAAAAGCACAAGTGGCACTTGTACTTTCGTTGGACATTGTCTCACCTCATGGTTCTCTAAGAAATAAACGGCTCTCGCTATCTCAACAACGGAAGCCGAATACGTATCGGCCGGGAAAGCATGTCAACAAGCTCTTTGGATGAAGCAAGCTCTTATCGACTACGGAATTCAACTTAAAGACATCTCCATTCTTTGCGACAACAAAGGAGCCATAGATCTTAGTAAGAATCTAGTCCAACATGCCCGTACTAAACATATCGAAATCCGTCATCACTTTCTTCGTGACAATATCCAAAAAGGAAACATCTCAATTGAGAAAGTTTCTCCCGAAGACAACATTTCCGACATTCTCACAAAACCTCTTAAACGAGAACCATTTAACCTTCTTAGGCTAGGCTTAGGACTCATGGAACCTACATTGTAGTTCTGTACATTAGACAAAAATCACAAAAATCAAAACAAATCAATAAATTTTCTTTCTCAGCAGACTCGGCGGAACCCTCAGCCACAACGGACGGAACCCCATTTTTGGTTCCGCCGATCTGCAGAAACTTGATATTAGTTTATATTAAACCAAACACCCATTATCTCATACCACCACTTCCAAACTGCTACTATTCACTTCACCACTCATCCACACCTATGAAATTTTGGTCCTTCCTTCATACACATTGCTCACCAATCATCATTTTAAGTATTCTAAACATGATTACACTCCTAATCTGAGTCTAGGAATTCTATTTTTTTACAAAAACAAAAATTTGGGGTTATGCATCAACTTGAGTAATTCATGCAGAAAATTAGGTGTTAAACAAAACTAATCATGTTTCCCATAGTTAGGAATTGCATTCTTATTAGTTATTAACATGTTTGCTAAAACACCCCATGTCAAATTTTTGCAAAAATTTCTCACAAATAGGACAAATATTTTTTTGTCTCACATTGTGAATACAAAATAAAAACGTTATGTTTAAAACATCACTTGCATAATGTCTCTTGAATGCTAAAGGGAATACATAACTAATATGTATTTTCGGGTACATTCAAACGAAGCTACATTGAATTAGGAGCATTTGGGTTATCTTTTGTTTTATAACAAAACTTGCATTACAAAACGTTTTAAGCATCAAAATGAGTCAAGATAACCGCACCTCCACATTGTTTTCATATAGGCACACACTAGAACATCCACATTGCAATAGTCGCTAACTTAAGACTAAAATGTGAAATTTTATTTTTCTAGGAATCATCATGCCTCCCGTGACTCATTACGACCACAAGGACACCATTAAGTACCTACCCAAACACCACAAAACCAAAGGTCTTACCGAAGCCCAAATCAACATTTTCAAAGCCCTAGAAAAGCGTTATGTCCACGAGGGTAGAACCATTGACCCATCCTTCCTAGCCGGTACAAACCTACCCATGGAACTTGCTACCATCAACTTTGATTGTCTCTTAGAAATCGACGAGCCTATTTGTCCTAGGTTCATTTTAGAATTCTATGCATCCGTCACTCTCTCCACCGATGAGTATGGTCTCATGTCTATAAACTTTATGGCTAGTAGCCATCAATACTCCTTCACTCTCAATGAATTTGCTCAAATCCTAGGTGTTCCAAACCGTGGTACTTGCATCTACACCGACAAACATTCCCTCTCAACTCTTGACACACTCATTGACCGCATTCATCCCTATGATACACCTCTTGTGTCAAAGGATGAACTTCGTGACCACCTCTTCATTAGGACCTCCAACACTAGGAAAACACGTACCGGGAATGAGGTCAACAAGGACCCATATGGTATGGAACTCAATGAACTCAAGCCCCAATTCAAGAAATGGGAGGAACTCCTTAGAGCCAATGTCATTAGCACCGTAGGAAACCGGGATCATATCAATGTTTGCCTTTGCTACATGCTCTACTCCTTGTCCGTTAGGCAACCCTTCAACCTAGCCTACTACATGGTCAAAAGAATGGCCGACATTCCCGTACAAGGCACGACGGCTATGCCATATGGAATGCTCTTGACTCGTCTCTTTAGGCACATTGCTCCAATTCCTCCAACCCCTAGAGGTCTTCGCCTAGAATACTCTCTCATCCCACATACATTTGTTCCACTTAGTGATAAGAGAGTCTACAAAACCCAAGGGAAACGCCCTCTTCCTCCTACTTCCTCATCATCATCTTCAATGAGTGAAGATGAGAGTTTACCCAACTCTAGGCTCCCACCTCTAGAATATCTTTCCCAACTTCCGGATATTCCAAATGAGTCAGCGGAGTTTAAGCAAACTAAGGGGATGTTCAAACGTCTCGGGAGGTTCCTTGGCAAGCTCAAGAAGAAGGTGGATCGTCAATGAGAGCATGTGTGAAAGAGTGTTTGGTACTAGGTGTCATTTGAACAATTTGGATGTTTGACTCTTTGTGTTATCGATTTATGTATTTGTAGGGATATTTAACTATGTTTAGAACATGTATGAACTAACAATGATGCAGGATGACAACATTTGGCATGTTGTCAAATTTTCAAGTTATGCAAAATTTCACTAAGTATAGTGAAAATCGCTAGCCCCCGGTCAAAGTCCAATGGTAAGAGTGTTTCCATGTCCAATTTTTGAATTTTCTAATCAAATATGGGATAAATTTTTGTTTTTAGGAGTTTTCGGAAATTTTGAAATTCGTCTCGACAGTCGAAATAGTGGACTGTCTACTTTTTAGGCTCTGGAGGATCAGGCGGAACCTTACACAGGGTTCCGCCAGTGCAAAATTCTGGGTAACCCAGTTTTGGCCCAACGGATCAGACGGAACCCACACAAGGGTTCCGCCCTTGATGTCGCAGGGTTCCGCCAGGCACCTGCAGATTTTTTTTTGTAATTTTTCAAAATTTCAACTTCCACATAACACCAAACCATCCTTTTTAGATAGAAACTCATTTCCCATTAGTTGTTAAGCATATTAGGGTTACTCTCAGCCTCTAAAACATATAGGAAATCATTTCCCGCCAAAAATCAAAATTAGCCATAACCACCTCAAGGAACCCTCATCCATAAAGGAAGGAACCCTCCCAAAGGTTCCTTACAATCCGTGGAACATATACTTCCAACCAATTTGACATGACCACTAAGCATTTAGTACAAATCTTGGTCTTTCTACTCCACCCTTTTCATTGGATTGACTTCCATTGATTTGACAACATGCATAACTCACTCAATTCATTAGAAACCTCAAAATTTGTATGGTAGAACATCAAATCCAAACACCCCTTCCAACATCTCTTCCACTCTATAAATTTGACCATCTTGTAACACTTCAAATCACACCATCACCATCAAAATGTCTGATCTTAAGATTCTAAATCACAACTTTGATAATGACAAAGTCAACAACCACCTCTCAACCATCTCGACCCATTAGAAGAACTGCACGCATAAGTGTAAAACCATTTTGTTCCCACAACACAATCAACCTAAGCTCCTCATCTTCGGAAGAATTCTCCTCACCCATCAAAAATGAATACTTTCTAAACCTTGCAACTCCCACTCAATCACCTAAACAAACCAATGAGCTCACCACTCCACCACCAACCAAGACACCCATTGATCCAAGTCCACCACCCGCACCAACCCAACCATCCAAGTCTCCATCACCACCAACATTACCTAAACTCGAACCAATGGAGCTATTTGGGTCTCCACCAACATCACCACATCCGTTTGTAGAAGATCTTGCGGATCTTCCACCAAGATCAACCAATCCACCTCCTTTGCACTCGTTTGATTCACTTGAACGAGTGACAAATGAAAAACAAAGGCCATTGTTTGAGCCCAATGAGCCTTTTGATCAAAATCCACCACAACAACAAGCCTTCAACCAACAGAAACCATTGTTGTTTCACCCACTCTTCAAAGACATTCATGGTCCTCTCTATGGAGAACCAAACTTTGAACACCATGATAACCCAACTCAACCAAACCCCCAATTTCAATCCTTTGAGTTCTTCTTTCCCTCATATGAGGAAATTGAAAGCATGGTAGAAAATCACCTTCATCAAGCAATGGAAATTCAAACCACCTTGCTTGACTCCATTCCAAACCCATCCTCCACTCAAGAAACCAACAACATCCCATCATCACCACCATCATCAAATAACCCATTACCACCCAATCCTCACCATGGTTGCTCACAATGTGAGCATATGGTCAAAATGGGTGAAAGCATCAAAATGTTGCTTCACCAAGTCCATGATGAAACCCGCTTTGCTGTAAAACACATTCTTGAGCGTTTGGATGCTCTTTCTCACCCAAACCAATCCTAGAACATGTTTAGAGACCTTTGCCCCATTTAAGAAAATGTAGGGAGACTTCCATTTATAGAAGTAGGACTTTCATTTTCTTAGTTATTTTTTTTCTTTCTTTTCCTTTTATTTTTTTGGGTAGGATAGAATTTTTCATTTCTTGTCTTTGATTTATGGAAAAGTCAAATTTTACTTGGAATGACATCTTTTCTACTATCTTGTTTGCATTGTTGGTTGTTCATATATGAGTTGTGATTGTGCTTGATTATATTCTCATATTATGCTATGGCTAGACGATTTATCGTATGTCATTACCGCCAACTAACTCTTTTGTTGTAGGTTCAAAATCCATGTTTCATAACTTGGCACTCCTTTTAGGGGGAGTATTGTCCAAGGGGGAGCACTTGCATCATTTCGCTTCGCAACTCTTCTTTTTGTTTCGACAAAAAGGGGAGAAAATATATCTAAACTTATGAACTTAAAATGATTTTCATCAATTAAGTAAAACAAGTTTAAATATAAAACTTTTGAAGACTTAACACTAAAAGTAGTGATTTACTTAAAAACAAAGTTTATGTTTTGTCATCAACAAAAAGGGGGAGATTGTTAATACAAATATCGCCTAAAAACGTTATTTATATTTTACGATCTTTGCTAAGTTTTGTTAACGACAAAGTGTAAACTCTAGTTTTTAGTAAAACATGATTATAGTTTAAGTCTTGCATAATTAGACTTTATTTGCTACATTTACATTTCATATTAGACAGAACACTTTCATATTTCTTAATAAATAAAGTGTTACATCACATCATGTGCATTTATGGAAAGATTGTGTGTTTGACTTTCCATAAGACCTCTTACACATTTTGGAAGGATTCCAAGTTTATTCAATGTGTGTTTGACTAGAAATAACTTGATGTGACATTGCTAGATATGGAAAGATTTCTTGTAAGCTTTGACTGTCAGACCTGGCGGAACCCTGGGGGTATACGGGCGGAACCTGTTCTTTGGTTCCGTCGTATCCTCCAGGCTGTTGGTTTGTTTGGGTATAAATACCAAACCACTTGCAAGAAATTATCTATCACTTCTCATTACATTTTACACATACATCATTCATCTAACTCATTAACATTTTCATTTTGTGTGAAGGTCTCTTATAGAAAAGAAGTTCACAAGTTCATATCCAAGTTACAAGTATTCAACACAACGTTGCAAGACTTGTTAGCTTAGCATTGTATAGACTTCGTGTAGTTTATACTTCATTTGATTGTGTATATTCAGTTGTGATCGGTTAGTATTTTAGGCCTTAAAATACATAGTGTGACAGGAGTGGTTGTACCCTTGTAAAAGAACTCGACATCTAGCTTTGTGTCGGTAATCTTGTGTAAGCGACGTGTAAGGTTTTCTCCACCGGTGAAAGGAGCTTGTTGACTAGTGAAAGAAACTATCGAGTTGGATACTCGGGGCGTGGAATAGGGCAAGGAAAAAGAGTCCTTGTAGCCGAACCACGATAAACACTTGTGTTGTGGTTTGATCGTTTCTTTCTTTATCCTTGCATATTACATATTGTCTTTAGTTTAGATCTTTGATTAAACGGAAAGTTTCAAAAGATAATTAAGCAAAAACCGGTAAACTATTCAACCCCCCTTCTAGTTTTCCACAACTTTTATTTAGATCCATAGAGGATCATTGTTTATTAGAAAACCTTGGTGAAACGTTGATTGTTCTTATCATTATTCCGCTGTGCAAATCATTGTTTCTATATCCTAGATTGGGCTTAAACGATCTTTCACAATTGGCATCAGAGACCAGGGGCTCGTGATATCTAGGGTTTGTACAAGGTTTTCGTTGTCATTGAAATCAGTTTGAAGGAAGGACTGATCGACTTGTCAAAGAGTTATTCACGTTGAATCAAAAGAAGCAGCTGTAAAAAGGGATCGAGGTAAATAATCATTTATGCTTATATTGATTCGAATGTGGGATGGCACATTTATTGGTATATTAATGATTTGATTTTGCTACCTCGTACTACATACTAATTCAAGGTCATTGTTCGATTATATATTTATTAGTTTAAAGGTTATACGGATAGTGGACCAAGGTTTCACATGTGACGTGAATTGGTGAAAACATGAATTGGTGGAGATATTATTAAATTGGTAAATCGTGTGGGGTTTACTGATTCAAGATCATAATTCGATCATATTAATTTTATTCGAGATTCGATTGTGTTTTGATATTCGGTTTTAGGGGCTAAATCCGTAATCTTGATTGTTGCTATTGACTTTTGCAACTGGTTGGTGAATAATAAACCTGGTTGACGTTTTGTGCAAGAGGTAAAGGAATAAAAGGTTATTGTTTGTTGCTGCTGTTTGATTAAATTTGTGTGGGGATAAGGATTTGTCGTATGCTGTTGCAAGTGGTTATTAATGGTTTGATTTGTCAACTTGGTGAAGCAAAGATTATAAAATAAAAAGTTACCTCGTACTGTTTTATATTAATTGACCGAATTCTTCATTCAAAGTGGGGTCGTTATTCAATGTGCTGTTAGAAGGTAATTGTTGTTCACTTGGGTCAAGAAACGCTTCTGCTGCTCACTATTCGGAGGTTTCTACTGGTATGCTATATTTTTGATTCTGCTGCCATCGCTATTTTAATTCTGCTACTGGTTTTGTGTTCCTACTGGTGTGAAATTTTGTTCAATACTGCTGCTCGATCTTGCTACTTTCACTTGTTTCTGCTGCTCGTTAGTAACATGGCAGAATCTGACAATGAAAGGGATGATTTAATGTTTCCTTATTTGATGAATGATGAGTATGCGGTCTGGGCTATGAAAATGGAACAATGGATCATGAACAATGATATGAATATCTGGAAGGTGATTCAAAATGGCAACAGCATGAAAAGGGTTGGAAGAGATCGTGATGGAAAAGTCATTATTCTCCCTCCAACGACTGCAGATGAACACATTGATGTTCATAGGGAATCAAAGGCAAGAACTACCTTGCTTCAATCTATTCCTGCTGATCATGTAGCAGATTTCCATTATATGGATGATGCAAGGGATATATGGAATGCAATTAAAGCAAGGTATGGTGGAAAGGCTGAATCCAAGAAGATGAGAAAGGAAGCTTGTACTATAGGTGATGCTGAAGAATTTGCTTTGATGGACATCTCATCTCAGGTACAAAATTGTATTTTTGGTTGTGATAGTAAATATAATGCTCTTAAGAAAGCTTATGATGAAATGGAACCTCAATATAAAGATTGTTATATAAAAGTACAAGCATATAAAGAGGCTGTTAAAAAATTAGAGCAACAAAAAGTCTGGTTCCAAAAGAATCAATTAGCTTATGAAGAAAAAATTAGGGTGTTAAAAAGAGACTTAGAAAATACTGAAAATTTGTTGAAGTTCTCTGAAAAAGAAAAAGTTGATTTAGAAAAACAAGAGTTACAGGTTAAATTTGATAATGAAGTTGCAGGTAGACATAAGTGGCAACAAGGGGCTAAAAGTCTTGAGAAATTAATTGATAGTTGTCAGTCCATAAAGTCTAGGAGAACATTAGGATTTGGTGACTATATAGGGCCAGATGAGGTATATGACCCTCAAGAACCAAGTACTTTTGACCCTGAGCCTGAACCTCTTTTGGAATTTCAAAATCCTGTCAAGTTTGTTAAAGAGGGTGAGATGCATAGTGTACCCTCCACAATCACAGGAACTTTTATGCCTACCTCAGACCACCTAGACTTAGTTGAATCACAATTAGACACTGGCAACAAGTCTGCTGACTTACCTAACTCTAGGAATGAATCTAATGACTTTGTGTCTTGTGATAAATATGACAAGTCTTCAAAGGTCAATGTCCCTGCCCCCAGTGTTTTTAGTGTCAAAAGCTCAGAGTCTAACTCAACTAAGTCTACCTCCTATGCATCTACTTCTAGTGTTTCTACATCTAAGAGTAAAGCTGAAATTGAATCCAAAGTTAGGACACCTATCCAAGAACCCATTGTTGTTCAAGATTTACCTAGTTTCTCTTGTAATAGATCTGATACGAATAAATACAATTCTAGGACTTCTTGTAATAAGAATGGTTGTTTTAATAAAAAGGCAAATCATGTTAAGAAGAAATCTTGTTTTGTGTGTGGTAGTAAATTCCATCTTATTAAAGACTGTGATTATCATGAGAATAGGATGGGTGTTTCCTATGGCCAACAGACCTTTAGACCCAGGTGGAATAATGTTGATAGTATTCCTCCATTTGTTCCCAAAGCAGCACATGTGAGAGCTGGTAAACCAGTTCCTACTGATAAGCCAAAGGTGTATGCACCCATTTCTGCCGATAGGCTTAATAGGCCTTTTCCAGTTCCCTCTGGTAGAGGATATTCTCCATCAGTTACTACTGATTGGTGGCAAAGTAATGCTAGACCTATGCCCTATAGACCTATAAGTTCTTATTTTCAGTCATATACACCTTATGTATATCATATGAATATGGCACATGGTGGGGTAAGAGTGGCAACCGCTGTTAAGCCCTCAGCATGTTATTCTTGGAAAACTCAAAGGAAAGGTTCATTATGGGTACCCAAGAACAATAGTCTTTATCAGATGCAATGATTGAGGGGAGGCATAAGCCTAAGGGGAGGCTTATTGTTGTATTCTTTGTATTCTAACCATTTTTGCTGCTGTTGGATCCTCATTGCTGCTGGTGGACACTGTTTCTGCTGATAGCTTGGTGTTTCTACTGGTAGTACATTTTTTTGGTTTCTGCTGCTGATTGATAGTATCTTTTACATATTTTGTATTTCTTTTTCTTTCTTTCTTTTATTAAAAAAATATAAAAAATAAATAAAAATAATAATAAAAATAAAAAAAATAATTAAAAAAAAATGTATAGGTTTTGTTTTATCATCCTTGCAGGTTTTGGTTTTCAACTCACCATGTCTTTCAGACACAAGGGTTGACTAGTCCACAAGATTATGGCTTGTGGTAAAGGTTGTGAAAAACCATAAATGGTAATCAACCCACCATGATGATGACGGCATTCCATCTAAGAGTTGGCTAGTCCAAAAGCAAACGGTTTTTGGTAAAGACACAACAATTCCGTTGATAGCTGTAATGGTTTGCTCAAAACCATAGGATACTCAACTCACCCATGCTTCATTGCTGCGAGTTGAAATGGTCATCAATTCACCATGGATGATACCCTATTGGGTAACCAAAGAATTGGCTAGTCCTGAGCAAATGGCTACAGGTAAAGACATGTCAAATCCGTTTATGGTTGTGATGATTTGCCAAAAATCATTAGGGTATTTCAACACACCAATGATTCACGTTCTAAGTGTTGAACTGGTTATTAGTTCACCAGGGTGATGTCATGATTCCACCAAAGGACTAGCTAGCCCAAGAGTGAGTAGCTACTTGGTAAAGGCTTATCAAATCTACTCTTGTTGCTGCTGGTTCCTTGTTGCTGCTGATAGGTTGAAGTTGCTACTGGAATCTTGGTCTTCAAAGATGGTTACTTGTTGCTGCTGATATATAGAAGTTGCTACCAGTTACCTAATTTTTCTGCAGATGTTAGAGTATCAATCCTCAAGCTTTGGACATTAAAGATCTATCTGGAAACTTGAAGTTAACCAAGTCAAATTCAAGTTTAGGGGAGGATTGTTGGGAATTATTGAAATGACATAGAGTCATTGCTGCTATTTTTGTTTTTTAGTTCCCGCAGTTAAGTCAAACCATATTTTTAGAAAGTTATTAAAGGTAGTGATATGTATTGATATTTTATTTATTGCCGAATTAGGGTTCCTTGTGTATAAAAGGAACAGACGGCTATTGTATGAGACATCTCTTCAACAAACACTTCAAGAAAAAATACTTTTATTTAGATCCATAGAGGATCATTGTTTATTAGAAAACCTTGGTGAAACTTTGATTGTTCTTATCATTATTCCGCTGTGCAAATCATTGTTTCTATATCCTAGATTGGGCTTAAACGATCTTTCACAAATTAGGACTTGTATTTCTCGTCATATCACAAGGTTCTATTAGTTAGATCTTGTAAGAATATCTATGCCGAACTTTAATCCTCATTATGTTCGACTATAATATTACCTTATCTCGTCTTGCAAAGGTTGCAAGAATGAGATAACGTTCGTCACTCTAGTCATAACATGGTATGAGCTACCAGGTGATTAGTTGCTCAACAGAGAGGTTGTAGAACTAACCACCATGACTTGAACTTGTCTTTACCATGACTTGAACTTGTCTCTACCATGGCTTGAACTTGTCTCTACCATGGCTTGAACTGGTCTCTGTCATGACTTGAACTTGTCCCCAAAACACTCTTGACCCACATTTCCTTAAATGTGGATCACTCTTTCCGTTTTCCACCGATACTACTTAAGGACGATTTATGATGATTATTCTATAAAAGTGAATTAGGACGCTTTTTCATTTTAAGAAGAAAGTTATAAATCGAATGGATCATGAAGTTATAAGCTCTTACTTACAAGAACTGGGACGCCATTACTTGTAAGTAATGAGATATAAACAAATGAGACCAAGTATCTGGCACATGTACAAACAATTCCTGCTCCGTTTGTACAACCCTTTTCTTTTCTTTTCTCTTTTTCAACCCATTCTTTCCCCGACTCCTACGTTCATCAAAATCTCGGGACGAGATTTCTTCTAAGGGGGTAAGACTGTAACAACCCACAAAATCTCATCACTATCATTCCCATTACAAATACCTATAGTAGGCATTTCATAGGTAAATTTTTGCTTTTTATGTGCATTCATTACTTGCATGACTCTCTAGACTTGCCCACGTATCCTCACAAGCCAAGCAACTCAACTCACACCCTATAAACCTTTGGTATGTCAAGCATAAGATCACAACAACACCATAATAAGTAATTTACCAACCTAACACACTAAACTTACCACAACACCATAATAACCCCTAAACAAACCCTAATTAGGTCTATGTGCTTACTAAACCCTATATGCTAAGTTAAACTAGTTTGAAAGTGTCCAAGGCTTAAGTATGAGTTACCTTAGGAACATTAGGATACTTCAGGACCCTTAGGCATTAGTACAACCCATTAGAGCTTAGGTACAAGTCCCTTAGGCATAAAACCATAACTAAGTCATAACTTCCTAGAATTAGGTCTAGACTATCCCAAAACTTCCCCATAGCTCACTACCACTTAGTATAAGCCTCTTAGGACCTAGGATTAGT